>OMKZ01051389.1:0-14062 GCA_900302535.1 Neoniphon sammara | reverse complement strand
TTCGTAATGTTCTGATTTGTTTCTGGCGGGTCAGCAGCGTCACTGCTGCTGTCTGCCTCCCCTGAATGGACACAAATGAAGCTTCCATATAAACTGTCATATGGCCGGGCCAGTGGGGGGGGCAGTCTTCCATTAACTCGCCTGTAAAAGTTTGTTTTAAACACAGTAAACAAACAGCACAGTGGGGATTGGGGGACAGGGACCTAATCAGCAGCCATACCTGACACTTTGTCACATTTTGCAAGGCATTGTGGGGGAAGAGGATGCTCACAGGTCACGCTACAGTTGACAGAGATGTAAAGCCATGCAATGCCATTTACCTAAGATGTGCAAGTGTTCTTATTTTTGACAACAGTTGTTAATTAAAAAAATAATTTTACTGTTCTTTCAAACTGCATGTTTCAAACTATACAATGGAGGACAAAGATTGCCCACTCACAGCATGCATATGATTCTGACTTAATGGCTATGGCATCTGGATCAAAGACTGTCTGTATCTGTGTCTGTGTCTGTACCTATATGTCAAAAAGGTTCTTATATCACATCCAAAAAGGGAGGGCTGAGTGAAGGGCTTCCTTCACTCACAGGCAGGAGTATTCAGATAGGAACAAGAGCATACACCTGGAATTTCAGCAGGCCAGCAGCATTTCCCATCAGTGTACCCATGCAAAGTATTTGTGTGAACATATATGGGAGCCCTGGTGGCTCTGCCAGTGGAGGGTGTGCCACATGCCGTTAAGGCTGGGTCCTTCTTGCAGCCCGGGCCCTTTGCAAGTCAACCCCTCTCTCTCTGCCCTGTCTTTCCTGTCTCTTCTACACTGTGCCAGTCTGATGAAGCAGAAATAACCCAACATAATAAATGAATAAATAAAGAAAGAAAGAAAGAATAAATGAACACTATGCACACTCAGACACACACACACATTTAATAGCACTGGCACAAAGGCACATGTCCAAGCTGAATAAAAATGAACCTTTTCTTTTGAGCCTTCAACAATTTTCTAACCTCACGTCATCTCTGTGTCCACATGCTTACACTTTACTTGGTATACAGTCCCAAACTGCAACGCATCTTCCACAGTGTCTGCCAAACTTTAGATTCAGCACCAAATGAACAACTTGTTCTCATTTAAGGAGAACTTGTTCACACCAAGAAGGCACGGGCCTTTCAAAACTGCCTCAACACTTAACCATTATAGGCAAATTATGGCCTGAGCCCTGCATTTAGGGCTGTTTTACACCTACACCACTCTAATTTCAGAGTTCTCCAACTACTCTTGTTCAGGGCTTTCACTTGTGCCTTTAATATATCTTCTGACCAAAAACCTAATGACTGATCTCCATAAGTATATTGCCATATGCAGAGGAGCATTTTGCCACCGCAGCTATGTTTCAAATGAGGACTTGCTGACAGAGTTGGTCTCCCACTAGAGAAGCCCTTGTCAGGCAAAGGATGGCACATACTGTAACGTCTGGAACAGAGAGGGAAATCGTGATATAGTAGATCAGCCTGATCATTTTCTGCTCAAAGCTTCTTCAATCCCCCTGACTTTCTTATTTTCCCCATCCACTTTTGTCAGGCTGGATAAGGAAGCCAGAGAGAAGTCAATCCATCATTCCTCTTGTCCTGCTCCATAAAAGCAGTGCTTAGTGATGATGGGGCCTCTTGTTGAGGCCAGAGTGGAGATAGTCCAAGCTCTTTCCACACAATTAGATCAGTACAGTTACATCAGAGCAAACAATATGTTTGGAGTACAAAGACAGATGATATGATCATTCACTGAATAACTTAAAGCTGGGGTATGGGATTGATTTTTTTCCAATAATAAATGGTTATTTCACTCATTGGGATCATAAAATTAGGTTACACAATACCAATTGGCAGTATTATCATTGATACAACTGCTGTTGAAATTACTGGCCGAGTAGCATGAACAAGCAAATGCTACTAGCTAGTTAGCGCTCTGGCCTACCCAAAAAGCTTGAATTGAAAATAACCTTTGGCCACGCTGTCTGATATCTTACTGGTGCACTTGATATTATGACCTAATATCATGAAAAAGTAAAAGAGACAAAAATGGCCTTTACTGACAATGTTTCCATCTCTTGAGGATCTTCGTGAGGTCAAAAAGAAACAGTGATAATGGTGATACATACTTCATTATATAGAAATAAGACAGCCTAAATAATTATCTAAGTGATAATAACTAAAGTCAAAGAACATGGTTCAAGGAAGCCATTTTTCCTAGGCTGAGAACTGTTTACCGGTGAACTGATGCTACGCCTTTGCTGTACATAACATAACATAACATAACATAACATAACATAACATGTTTCCTAAAAGATCATTTCATAGTCATCAAACATCATTTCAGATAGTGGGCAATTTCAGTGTAAAAAATTGCTGATAATTTTGTTCTAACTGGTATATTTCATACAGTGTGTTGAATGGATTTTATAGGCTGTTGTGTCCTGCATCTTGCCAAGCACATAAAGGATGGGCTATATATGAAATGTAATAAAAATAACTAAATAAAATAAAATTGAAATAGAATAAAAACTCTAAAATGTACAAGTTCTAATGTGACAGTAGCAGTACGAAATATATTGAGCAAATGTAATTGTCATCTTTATATGCAAGACTGTTATGAAGCAGAAGTGAATACACAGGAACTGCAGCGGAACATCTGTACATCTTCCTCAGGTTTTCTGAAGGCCTTGGCATTTAATTTGTCGAGAAGTCATAAACTTTGTACAAGCTGAATTACATGTATTCAAGCCTACCTTTAAGATCCTCTCAATCATCTCTCAAACACCCAATAATTTTTCACAGACCCTACGTCAAAACACTCCCAAGCAGCTGTGTGATGGAGGTGAATTACAGAATGGAGTTGATGCTGCGGTTTCACTTTAATGATAGATTCTTGAAAAGCCGGAACGGGAAATTCAAACAGAGCGCACCAAAAGACCAGATAAATTGTGGATCCTGGCACTGAGTGGCTTCTGGCAGTTCAAAAGACAGATAAGATTTTTACACAATGTGGGATGTTGTACGGCAGATCACAAATCTTGGAGAGACAAAAGGAGTGTGAGTTTGAAATACACCTACGGTTATGTGTGTGTGTGTGTGTGTGTGTGTGTGTGTGTGTGTGTATGTGTGTGCGCACACACGTGCATGTGCGTGTGTTGTAATCTTTGTTGTGTGTGCTTTCTGGCAGAGGATAAATTCTGGATACAAAGAAGGCACATGCACCAACAGCAAGGGGAAACCCAAGAGCTGACTTTTCTCTTTTAAGAAAAACAAAAAAGAAAACAAAAAAAAACATGACAATATGACTCAGATCCCACTTTTTTATTTTCACTGGATAATTAATTTCAACTGCCATCTGAAGGACAAATGTGCCTTGTCTCCAGATCAAATAGCAGATGTTTTTTTTTTTGAACTGCAATATTTAATTTTCTACTCATTTATTAATGTTTATCTGTAAAACTTATTGTAATTGCTATAACAATCTTTGTTTTGCTATCACTGATTACTAGTTTGATAAAAACCATTTAAGCTTTTAGGGAAAATGAACCGGTGGCCTCTTGAGGCAGATGCATGCTAGTGTTGCTATGCATTGTTAAAGCCTGTTTGGCATGATACACCATGGCAAGACACCGTATTTTCCATTCCTCAATATGTGACTCTGTTCTGTGCCAGATTTTTTCATGGCAAAGCACCATCGGCTTGCTGTGAGGAAACTTGTGAGCATGAAGAACTTGACTGTTAAGTCTAGGGAGAGGGAAAAAT
Source organism: Neoniphon sammara (assembly GCA_900302535.1). NCBI lineage: Eukaryota > Metazoa > Chordata > Actinopteri > Holocentriformes > Holocentridae > Neoniphon > Neoniphon sammara. The sequence goes on along the minus strand of OMKZ01051389.1, from coordinate 10,269 downwards.
CCGGGAGTACATATACACTTGGGAGGATGACAAAACAGTGTCTGTCATCAGTGAAGAAAATCACAGCAGTGTTTAATGATTCAGCCTCACCTGCCTGCTCATGCTCCCGGCTACAGCTCATCTCTTCTTCGACACTTTGTATTGGAAAGACTGGCAAACGGATTTTTTTTTTTCCTCATTCGGAGAAGCGGGCCAAAGTTATTGATGCCAGGCATGAATCAATCAGTGAGCATTAAGTAAACTCAATGTGAAAAGACAACCATGCATGTGTGGCCTTGCACACTTTGCATAAATATGCCAAAGAGCACAAAGCAGGTAGGATCAGTGGGCATTATCATGTGTCCTGCAGCTTTTTGGCTGACCTTTACCCTCAATTATACAAAAGGTTGCAGAGATCATATTGTGCTTATATCAGAGCTTATATTATTCAGTTCTCATGGGAGGATGGGTTTAATAGGAAACAGAATTTTGAAATGTAGCCCATGTGGCATGTTGTTATGTTCCCCATGATTTTTAAATTTACTAGTGCTGCAAGCTATCTGTTTTTGATGTTTAAGAATACTATATTTGATCCAGCTCGTGCTATTTAAAAAATGCAGAGCATCTGCTAACACTTTCACAAAATATTTGCTCCTGTGAATTCATTGATGCTATCATCACCCATCGTGCTCATATGTCAAAGTTAACACAGCGGCTGTAGCACATTTTTCATTTTAATGTCATCTCATTTGTGCCTGTGGCACAGAAAGTAACTCTTTAAAGAAGAGTCCTATAATTTATCATTGAACTAGTTGATCATTTCTACAGCTTCTCTAATTTTTCTGACCCTCACTGTAACATGTATTGCATGTGTTGTGAGATACAGTATGAACTTCTAAACACGTTTTGCAGCTCAAAGATCCATTCAGTTTGAATTGAATAAAATATCTTCAACAGAGGTGCCAACACCTGGCACAGTGAGTTGTTGTAGTTGCAAAGTTGAATTGATGAATGCAAAATAATGATCCAGTTTGTATTGGTATTGATAGTTGAAGTGAACACAGTGGAAGTGAACACACTCAGGAGTCTCATCACAACACCTGATTTAAAACAGGAAATTACATCTTTCACGATGTGAATTATCCAGATTAGACCCAGCAGATGATTGTCCCCCCACAACTGAAGATTGTGGGGGCCAGTTTTCACACACGTAGTTTGTTGCCTTGGTCCACACATACCCTGTTTGTGCCATTTTAATTGGACCAAGGTGTGTTTACCCCGATAGTTTAGATCGTTTGGAGCACATGCATTCAAATTCTGGTTCTGACCACGCAGGTGAACCATGGTCCACCTGAAAAGTCAGGACTTGGTCCAGTACCAAGTGAACCATGGCACAGTTTGTTACATTTGACGTAATCTGACCACACTACAGGAAGTAAACCAATCTAGCACTGTGCATTGTGGGTTGAAAGTGGATGTTGACACCTGAAGCTGCTTGCCAAACAGAGCTGTCAGTGCTATCAAAACAAACATGAAGTAGCCATCTATGAGTTGAGAGCTGTTCTGGAAATATGGACTGATGACAACATTTCATGATTACTTGAGGAAACTAAATAAATAAAAATAACTTGTTACTGTTGTTGGTCCATTTTTCCAGTACGTTGCATTATGCTGTTATCTGCATTGGGATAGATATTACAAGAGAAACCCCCATGTATGTGTACTATTTTGTGTATTTTTCTATAATCCCCTAATTGGATCTGACAAAAATTGCAGCAAAGTAGCAATTTTTCAACTGAATCAGACCAAAGCAGGCGAACTATAGGTCTGAAAGCGCCCTTAGATAAAATCCGAAGCCAAAAAGAAAAGTACATTGACAGTGTCATGGAGTACATAGAGAGTGATGAACAAGAGAAATTAGAGAGTAGCCTTTACACTGAAGGAACCTCGGAGGGGTAAAAATCAAATTAACAACACATTATGGTTATCTTGGACCTTTACTCATTGGAAAAGGTGTGTTTCTCTACTTGTAATGGGCAGATAAGACATGGCGATGTGCTGACAGCCTGTATGTGTAAACATATGGTTATGTTGAGGAAGAAACTGATGCAGGGTTGATGTTGCACGTTAGTCCTACAGTGTTCATGCCTAAAAAGAAATAGATCCACAAAAGCCCGTGATTATTCACAGCTTGCACGACACTGTAGCGTTTTCCACCCACATGTGGGGTGGGAGGTGGGAATGCCTCCCGGATTTCTCGTCAGGTCGAGGAATATGCAGAACAATCAGTTAATATGCACATCCATACAGAGTTGCTGAAATGGCAGATTTCCCAGGGAATTTGTATCCTCACCACTGAGTTGGTTGATTTCCAAATTTACCGGAAAATATGTATAATCACTGTTTTCCCAATGCAGGAGCCACCATAATTAATTTCTAAATTAAATATGAGCAGAGCAATATAGTATCCACTATATTTGCAAGTTCCCAATTGAATCCTCAAAAGCCAGACATTGCAACAACAAAGAAATTTATTTATAACCAGTAACAACTAATGAACAAGAAAGGCTGTCCCTTTACAACAGCTTGGCTCAATGTCATTGCTACCCACCGGTTCTGCCAGAACCCTGAGAAACCTGGGGTATTAATCGAAGACCAGCTGACCCTCACTGACCACATTACAGTGGTTGCCATGAGTTTGCAGTGCACCTACTAGTCCAGGCACTTGTCATCTCAAGACCGGACTAGTGCAGCTCCACACTGCCTGGCCTCCCTGCAGGCACGGCCAGACCACTGCAGATGATCCAAAAGGTAACGGCACGTTTGATTTTCAATAAACCGAAACGTGTACATGTCACACCTCTACTAGTGTCCCGCCACTGGCTCCCTGTAGCAGCACGAATCATGCTCAAGTCTATGATGCTTGCGTTCAAGACAGCCATCAGAGCTGCACCCACATACACTGAAGCCTTCCTCAAAGTACACACTCCCAGAGATGGAAAGGAAGGGAGAGGGTTGACATCAGTATTCTGGGGAAAAAACTGGAAGCTCAATAATGACAATAATTGTAGAATAATGGGTTGAACAGTATTTTTCTTCTATTTAAAAAAGGCACTGAGGCTTATTTGCTTGAAATAAGCTCAAAATATGTTGATATATGATCTCAGCAGTGTTTCAGTGTGTTTAACTCTGACTGCAGTTCTGCATATCTTTTTTTTTAATAAAGGATTTTTAATGTCTTCTGGGTGCAATTTGATGATGCAGATGTATTGTTTTTAAATGGCTGGGTTAGTAAATGTTTTGGGATGAAAGGGATGGATTTTCTTGCCATAATAACTATGCACCATATGTGTAGAACATTTCAGTTTATTGAATTTTTATAAAGTAAACAGAGTTCTGCCCACAGTATGAACAGCTAATATTAGCTTTGCACATATAGTTCACTATGGCAGCAGTTATCTTTTTGATGACATCACCTCTCATTCACTTTGACCTGAGATACACCTCTTCCTCTAATCGTCTCTTGATTGTCTCTTGATTATTGCACTTTATAATTCTCCCCCTTTGGATAATTGCAAAAAAAAAAATTGAAAAAAAAAATCCCTCTCCTGTCTGTACTTCCTTCACTACCTTCTGGTTCTAGAATCCAAGCCGTAGCACTTACACTGATGTTGGCTCTTTATAGCTGCACACTTGATTTGTTTCTATGGCTCACTTGTAAGTCATTTTGGATAAAAGCATGACTAAATGTAAATGTTAAACAAGTTTCCTGCTTCAGTTCATTTCATTTTCCATTTTCTTTTTTTCTTTCTTTTTATTATAAACTACTATGTCACATTTTCTATGTGCGCTTGGGTTCACTCACAGTGCTTCTGTTTCAGTGTGTAAGCTATTTAGTGAACAGTGAGACGTAACACTCCCTTGATTTAAATCCACACAGCAACATAAATAAAAGTGCCAAACTTGTCGCCTGTTGTCTAAGGCATTAACTAACCATGTCTCCTTCCCCACGCCTGGGAGCCCAACTCCGCCCTGTCGGCTGTTTGTAGTGGTGGCTGTAATTACGGAAGACAGTTCATGCCCATGTACTTTTACAAGACTGTTCTCCACTCACTGTTGAAGGCAGCTTGGACTCATAATCGCAAAGCTTTGAGGAGTGACGATATACACAAACAAGTTGCTGCCCTTTGTGCATGTAATGACAAATTTCAAGAGGTCTGAACTGGATCAGGGCTTATTACAGGTGCAGTAGCATGGCTTTTATGAGCAAAGACTGCACAATTTGAGCAATTTAATACAGTGGTCACACAAAGGCAAATGTGCAAATAAGACAGCTTTGGAGTTGCTGTAAGGTTTATTTTTTTCACTTTGATGGAGCTAAGCTAATGATTCCTGTAGACTTCAAGTCTTTATGCTAAGCTAACATGAAATGCTAACTATAGGAACTGAACCAGTGGACGTACAGAGGTGAAAATGGTATCGAACATCTTGTCTCTGTCTGGGTAAGTCAGAAAAAGGGTATACGCCAAAACAGCGTATTCTTTTGAGACAACTTATCTTGAAATCTATTGGTTTAATTACCGTGAACTTTGATGTGCACAACCATGCTCCTCAGAGAATGCAGCTTGTCAGTTTTGCTGATTCCATGGCCTTTCCTCTAGCGCCACCCTCAGGCCAAACATTTGGCTTGAATACAGCACATCTCTAAATGTAAAGACAGACTGCCAAGTATTTTGCTGAGCATACTTGTGCTTCCCAGAGAATGAACCCTATCGACCTTGGTATCACTTTCACCTTTCAATGTCAAATTTACTATCTCAGAATCTATTAGGCGGATTGCCATGAAATTTGGTGAGCGCATTCATGCTCCCCAGAGGATGAACCTATCCATTTTGGCCTCATGAGTTTTCCTCTAGTGTCACCCTCAGACCAAGATATCAAATTTTCGCTCAAGATGTCACTAAATGGAACTACCAGATTGACATTTGGTGAGTGCATTGGTTCTCCCCAAAGGAAGATTCCTCTTGATTTTGATTATTCTTTTACCTTTCCTCTAGTGCACCCTTTAGGCCAAAATGTCAAATTTGATATATCAAAATGTATTGTGTGAATTTCCAGAAAATTTGGAAAGCACATTCTTGCTACCCAGAGGATGAACCCTGTCAACATTTGTGTCCTTTGACCTTTACTCTACCACCATCCTCAGGCCAAAATGTACAAAATTACTCTCATTAATTGCATTCCCCTGACATGCATCAAGCCAGTGTAGCACTAACAGTGGAAGATCTGCACTTTCTGTACTGTCAGTTTTTAATGTATATTGTTATGCATATCCAGAATTACAATACTATCTTTATTCATATGTAGATGATACACAACTTTACACAGCAGTGAAAAAATACAATATAACACTAAATGAACATTAATAGTGTATTTTAGAAAACAAACAATGGATAGCAAACAACGTTCTTGTCCTTAATACAAGTGAAATTAAATGTTAATTTCACAGCAGAAGCTCAGACCTCTCCTAATGTCAGTGGCTTCTGTGAAAAAATCCTAGGCCTCTCTTTGATAAGGCAAGGCAACATATTTTCAGCTTTCCAGGATTAGGTATTTCATTTCCGTTTACAATCATTAAAAAATGATCAATGTTGTGATTTCCCCCATAATTAACTATTGCAATGCAAGACTCCATGCATCGTGATATGTTCTGCTCACGTGACACACTAGCAGTTTTTGTATCGGTTGAGAGGTCAGTGGCAAAATTTGAAAAATATTGAACTTTGAGCACAGTGAAAACAACAACAACAACAAAACTCTCTATCCATGGAAAAATAATGGCCCAGTCAGCAGAAAGCAGTTTTACTACTGATCATGTGTAGGAAGGTTAAGCGTCCCATCTTTTCTCCTGTAAGGTTCCTGGACTCATTCAAAACAATAGCTGAGGATGAGGGAAATCTTCTTGGGCCTGCTCCGTCTGGAATGAACCTCCAACCATTATCAGGGGATACACAGTTTCAGCACTTACATGCAGACTCAAGACCCATTTATCCAGCCCAGTCCAACTTAACTCCCACCTTATCAGCCATTTATTTATTTTTATTTCCTTCCCTGCAGTCAGTAATTAATTTACTTTTGAGGACCGCAACATTCTGTCTAATCCACTGACAGATGTGCATGTGGGCGCCTGCTGACACTCACACACACACACAAAACACACACATACCCACACAGAGAAAGAGAGAGAGAGGGGGAGAGAGAGAGGCACATAATTTCTTGGAGCTTGTTTTGATGAAACAGATCATTAAGGACATAAGCAGTTTGGTTGTCTGGACTGAGGTGAGTGCATGGGACAAGGAGAGTTTGGAGAGGATGTGCACTTTCCATCGTCTATCATTGGTATTCTGTTCATATAAATATTATCTTGAGTGCATAATACGTATGCACATGAGAAAGTGTTCAGCAGCTGCTCGCCAAAGAGCAATGCATCACATTAAACCAGCGCAGCATGGGCATGTGCAAAGTCACACACACTCACATTTTCTGACGCACATTAATGAACGCAAACACACACACCTCAACACACACATAAACACACTTGACACGTTGTCATGAACTCGCCAGCTGCCAGTTATCAGCCGAGTGCAAATCCCCCCCACTGGCAGGTGTCCTGAGGTCTGCCTGTTTGCGCTCTGGAGGAATAACCTCTCCCTGCAGACTCCACTGTATCCAGGTTGAGAAAAGTTCAGTGCATAAAGCTTCTTGTGACCCCATTCAGACTGAAATTAGAAGTATATGACATCACTCTTCACTGAATCCTTCATATTTTGTGTTTTTGTGCATCTGTGTGTCATTATGTGTATACACACCGCTTGACCCAAATATTGGATCACTCTGAAGTATCTCTTATTCCATTGTGATTTTTATTTTAAGTTGTTATATAAACTAATTAATTTTGAGTTAAACAATTCCTAAAAAGGAGTTTGCTTTTATATGAACAGAAAGTAACCCCATTGCTTATCCAATACTAATACACAAAAGAAATATTTCCAGTTCATGAAAGCAATCTAAGACGGCTTCACACCATGCAACTTTCATACAATCAGTTGCAGGTTGCAAATCAAACTTTTACTGTTGCCATGTCGACAAACCCATATGGAACTTTCCAAATGATGATGCAAACCGAATTTATAATCTTCATCGGGCGGTTCGCCTGAAACTCCAAGTTGCAAGGAACTGAAGCCGCATTTCAGTCGCACCACGTAAAGCCAGCCTGAGTAAGAGCACAATGTATTTTTTCACTACGAACAATTCCTGTGCCCTGGAGCAAAACAGTCATTTTGCATCCCTTATATGTCATCAAATGACCCCGATGACTCTGTCACCAGCTGAGGAGCAGCTTGGACAGAACCCACCCCTGGACTGACTGTACACTCAAGACTGCAGGCAAGTACACTAGACATATGCAGCAAAAATCCATCCTTGGGCTCACATGTGGCATCCAGGCCCTGTTCTTGGCTCACATCAGTCCCATTGCTCTCTGCCCCACTCCCCTCTGTTATTTTTTTTTCCACTTGTAGCAGAGCTGATGTCATAAATTAAACATAATATACTGGCCATAATAAGTTTGGGCCAGTAGGATATGCTAATCAGAGGCTGAGTGGTGGGAGCGGAGTGTAACGGTGGAGATACGGCACAGGCCAGCTGAGGACGGGGTGGGTGTGGCTCAGTTTGGAGCCCCGTGCCCACATTACATGTCTGAAGTGGTGGGGCAGAAACGCCAGTGATGTCACTGGGGGATTGAAGGGCTGTCCACAAATCTGGATCAAATGTCTCTAAACTGAAAGTTCTTTTTATGTTATATCAGTTTTTTTTTGACGGGCTGTTGTAGCTTTGATGATTTTTGGATGTTTTGAGAGATTCTCTTCCCAAAGGCCTGACAGATGACAGAGCAGAAGCACTTATGAATACATAAGTGGGCTGGAAAAGTTTATGCACTGCTATATTAAAAAGTAGACAAAATGTACCACACTGTAGCTTTTGTGGCACTGTAAACCTCTCTTACCGATTTTAACCAAGTCATTTCAGTAGCATTGTCAGCCATTCTATATGTGGTGTAATGTGAGATCTTTAGGAAGCTGCTGAACTGTGTGATCGTGCTGAGTCAGGCAGGCTGTGGTCATCTTTTTCCCTTAACTGGTAATGATGCCACTGGCTGGCTCGGTTACATCTCTGACTATGTTTGACCAGTCTGAGGTTTGGATTCTGACTCTGGCAATTGAACACACACCCCTCTTTGAGAGCGTCGGGAGATGTTTCGTCTCTTTCTTTCTCTTTTTTTTCTCCCTTCCCTCCAGCTCTGGCCTTTCACAGTTATAAATCTTCAACCATTTGTATCACTATGGAGGGAAAGCGGTTTAAAGCCCCTGGGAAAGACAGAGCGGATCCATATCATGTTTGTGCAAGCAGTGTTCTTGACTGCAAACTTGGCTCCAGCATATAGGCCTTTATGCAAAAGGGTAGACTTGAGAAACCAAAGTTCCCAACGGTATTAACAGAAATCAAGGGCTGGTGGACCCTACCCTCCCTCCTATCTTCATCCTATCCCAGGTCTGCCAGGCAGATGTTCCTTCACACACACACACACACACACACAGATATAGGCACACAACCGCACCCCATGTAATACGGTTATGTCCTGCTGCAGTTAATGGGCCTTTCTCCTTTGAATTCCAGCAGCACCCGTCTCAGACATTCAAACTATTTCCCTGTGGTGCTAAGAGCCTGGGGGGGGGGAGACGAATCCTTCTCACCTCAGTCCTCCTCTCTGCTGGCTCAGGAGAATCCCATGCTTATTGAATGCATGGATGAGCCTGTTAAGGAGCAGCAATAACAACCAGGTGAGGCTGAAAGCAGGACTACCTGAACTTCAGTCGTTTTATTTAAAACCCAATTCTCCCTTCATCCCCTCCCTGCTTGCTGCTAAGCTCCACATAGGAAGAGCTAGGGATTTCTGGGATAACGTATGTTTATACTCAATACAAACACTATTCTTGCGCGCTGGTAGACACAAACACACAGTGAACACACACATGAAGGTGCATGCAACAGTTTTATTCCCCGCTATTTTACTGTAATCCCCCTGTTCAACCCGGTTTAATACATTTTCCATCTGATGTGACGCATCACAAACATCTTAAAGAGCTTTGGCAGCGCTCTTGTGGAAAATCTTAACATTGCAGGCCAAAATGTTGATTGGTCTTGATCAACAAAATGTCTGGAAACACAATGCACAGGGTGCTCGCAACACAGTGGCAAATTCAACACACTTCATTGGATTTGTTTTTCACATATTTAGGTTTAATATATTTGAAATTATGATCTATTTATCAACTCTGCGTAGAAAAAAAAACATAATGACACAATTTGACGTTCACAGATGCGCCACACACCCATGAATGCCTTCTTCTTGGATTTCTGCGTTTTTATGGCCGCTGCTTGCATGCTTCTCTCCATCAGATCATAAAAGCGAGCTGACTCTGTTACCATGTAATGATCTACAGTTGAAATCCAGATGACTACTGGTGAATGCATAGTTTGAAAAAAAAAAGAGAAAGGGAGGAGGGTCTCTTTCCATGTGGCAGTGTGTGCATGTGTGTGTGTGGGAGAGAGAGGGAGGGAGAGAGGGAGGAGGAGAGTTGGGGGATTGTAAGGGGAGAAATTTGGGAAGATGGACGTCATGGCAGTTGGAAAAACTATATAGTATAAAATTACTTTGGCATCTTTGTTGAAACACAGACAAGGACAACTACTGCCTGAAGTATGCAGACGACCACAAGGTATGAGAGAAGGTTGCGGTGGTCGCTTGCAGCCCTGGTAGAGCCCTTCATGCTGAGGAAACTTGCATGAATGGTACCAGGGGGGTAAAATACGTCAGAAATCCCAGGACGACGTGTGGGTCTTGTGGCTGATGACACACACACAACCGTTTTCCCACACCACAAAACTTGAATGAACAAAAACACAGTTGTGCTGGTCATGATTTTGTACACTAATGCAACAAACTAGGCCTGTAATTCACCCATAAGCTAGACTGTGCAGCCGCTCAAACACTGATGGGAACAGAATGGAGCCCGGGCTGTTGTGTATTTTCTGTGGTATTCAGTAGAAGCGTCTGCATGCTGTCTGCTCAGTGTCTCACCCTGATTCAGGCCACTGCTCCCATTCAGACCCGGAGCCTGGGGACTGGAACTACTGGGGAGGGAGAAGAGAGGAAGAGGTGAAGGGGGG
>OMKZ01051388.1:0-16634 GCA_900302535.1 Neoniphon sammara | reverse complement strand
CTTTCTACTTTATTGCTTGCAAAGTATAAAGTGCACATGAACAGTGCACATGAAAACCCACAGCAATACAAATACACAACATGCATATTACTCTACTAGTCTGCGGTGTGCAGGCTGCATTGTTCACACTTCGGCAGGGACAGACTGTAAACAAGTGTGAGGAAACTGACTACTTGAATGATCCATAACCATCCAACTGTGTGTCATTTTTAGTGTCTTAAATTTTGAATACCATCTGCACTAATCTCTGAAAATAAACCCTAAGGGATGAATTCCTGTACCAGTTGGATTCCATGGCACAGAAACCACGCTGGGCAAAATGTCAGTTACTCCAATCCCTGATTGTCACTCTGACACTGAATTACAGCATGGCTCCACAGGGAGTGGAATATTTTTATATGTTTCTCTTGGCGAGAACAAAGTACACACTGTGCCCCTACTTCAGCAAACTCAACACCTACACTCAGCGTTTGGCATATGATTCAATAGGTGATGTGAAAACTGCTTTGTTCTTATTCCATGTTATTCTTCATTGTGATGTTATTAGTTTTGATGAAATCCAGCATATGAGGATTTGATGTAATAATCCTTTGTGCATTTAAGACAGGGTGAGTGTGTATTTAGAAATCTTGGATGATGAGGAAGGGATGAGAATGTAACAGATTAACATGCATATTCCTTAAGCCTAGAAACCAACATGAGACAGACCTTCAATCACTTTACTTTTACACACAATCCTCATTTCGAATATGTATATAGTGTTATATTTTTATTTATATCTCATCCCATTTTTATTTAAATGCACTTCTTTTTTTTATCTATCTTATGACTAGTTCTCTTATTGCTGAATTGACCTGTTTTCTCATCCAGCACATTGCATTGTTCTGTTGACCCTGTGTTAACCTACATATGATCAATAAAACTGAAACCGAACTGAAACTTAAAGGATTTTTTTTCTATTATCTACTCACACTCATGTCGTATTTGTCTGTCCACATAACAGTGAGAATAAGAAATATAGTGTGTCGTGTGTATGAATTTTTCTTTTTGTACTTTCTTCATCTGAATAGTACTCCTATTTTAGCAGCACTCCTATTTTACTGTCTGACAAAAGGTATCAGAACCAAAAGGGGGTAATTTTTAATTAAAGTATTGAAACTACAAGTATAGACAGTGTATTCTCTATATTTGAGTCCTCATCTGTTTCCTGATATAGATGTGCAAAGACAATACTTTCCTGCAATTTGTGCTACTGTCATACCAATTATTTTATGCTACTGTGGCATAATGTAATTAGTGATACTGCCACATTTTTCAGGTTCACAACACCTAATCTGCATTGAAGATTTTCACAAACTTCTAAGAGACTGCACTGAGACATTCAAGCTATTTAACTTGAGTAATTGTTGGTAGAAAATTAAACATGACAGATATACCAAACAGGGAAACACATTCATCACAAAGATTAAAAATTTGATAGGAAATTTGTCATATATTTTTTCACATTTAATAAATCATGTCGTGATCCCCAGGTTACGAACTACTCTATTATAAAATGATAAAACAGTGAATGGTGGGTCTTGATGATATTTGTGTCTCAGACCTGATGTCGTTGGTCTGCTGGTGGACAAGGAGCTGCATCTGTTTCAGAGTGTTGGGACGCTGCCATGGCTAAATGACAAGTGACCTCTGGGAAAATGAAGTTGGGTCTTTTAATTACAGTGTTTGCATGACGCCCCTAATGATTACCTGTTACCACTGCAAATCTCAAGTAGATTGAGCTGGCCCCAGAGACGCTTGAAGATAATGTGTTGGAGGATAATGGATAATGCTGGAGGAGGTGTTTGCATTTCAAGACACAGAGCCAAGCTCAATACCAAGAAGCTGTGAGAAGAACATATCCACTTTATTAGGTACAGTAAACCTCTCTGGTCAAAGGTATAAGACCCCAATTTTGCCTTCAGAACAGCCTGAATTGTTCTAGACACAGACTAAACAGGGTGCTGGAAATATTCCACAGAGCTCTTGGTCCATACAGACTCGAAAGCATCATGAACTTTTTGCAGACTTTTTGGCAAGACATTCATGCTATAAATATTGTGCTCCATCTCATCACAAAGGTGCTCTATGTGTGAACTGTGCAGGTCTTTTGAGGTAAAATATAGCCCCTGTCATGGTCTTTGAAATGTCCTGAGGCAATGATAATAATTACTATTTAAAAAGCGCTTTTCTTACCAAAATTACCAAAAGGATTAAAACAATAACATAAAATAAAACATGTAGTAACAGTTGAAATTGGTGATGAATAACTTATTCCTTGGTCCATGAACAACCTTCCTGCCAAATTTGGTGGAAATCCGAGCTCCCATTTGGAAGTTTTAATATATTGTGATATGCCGTGCCCACTACATGGAAAGTTAGGCATTTCTTCCTTGGCCCATAACCGACCTTCCAAAAGCATAAATTTTGTTCTGCCACTGTGTGACAAATGGACGGACGGACAAACAGATGCACACCAATTCATAGTACCCCTCCAATTTCGTCGGGTGAGAGACAAAAAATAGCATAAAAAGATCTGCAAGAACAACATAAAGAACAGTGAAGGTCAATAAAACAATTAGGGGAAATGAGTTTAGACAAATAGGTGTTCAACTGTGATTTAAAGGCAGTGACAGACTCAACCTTTCTAATATTCTCAGTCAAGCTATTCCATAACTTGGCTCACCCCAAAAGCTCTGTCTGCTTTTGTCTTAAGTCTACACTTTGGAACTAACAACCGAGCTTTTCCATTAAATCTCAGGGAGTGCTGTAGCTCAAGGGGTGTTAAAAGTTCTGAGATATACATTGGGCCAAGTCATGAATTCTTTTAAAAGTCAATAATAAAATTTTAAAATCAATTCTATACACAATAGGCAGCCGGTGAAGACAGGCCAAGATGGGGTAATGTGCTCTCCTCTATTTGTTTTAGGTAGCAGCCGAGCTGCAGAGTTTTGTACAAGCTCTGCAGGAGACAGAGCTTTTTGGTTTAGACCAGAATACAGCTAATTGTCCAGATGAGAAGAAATGAGTGCATAAATCACTTCCTCTTAATCAGCATATGAAAGAAATGATAATTTTAGAAATATTCCTTAACAGAGGCATGGTTGCACAAGTTTTTATTCCACAAACTTCGAGTCTGAGTTTGAAATACCATAAAGATTTTTTTTTTTTTTTTTTTGGCTTGTGATTTTACATTTAAAGACAGACAGCTGAGGAGTTTACATTGGAGGAAAGTCAACCAAGAGCTGCACAAATCAGATCACAACGTATCCTTTGTGACATGGCACAAAATTTGCTAGAAGTACCAAGAAAACACCATTAAACCAGCACTACCAGCCTGTCCTATTGACTTCAGGCAGGTTGGATCCATGAACTTATACTGTTTACACCCAATTCTGGCCTTGCCCTTTGCATGTTAAAACAGGGACTGGGGTCTGCCAAGCCAGGCAACGTTTGCCATTTTAATATTTAGTCTAAGGGTAGCTGAATGCCTCCACCCTGTCGGCATGCTTTATGTTTGCATGCTTTATTTATATGCTCCCTGTCTGGAGGCGTTACTTGTGTGAATGAGGAGGTGTACCAAAAATAGTGAATATTGAATGTCTGTTGTATTGTTAATGCAGAGTTGCAAGTCGGTGCGTTCAAGTATGATTCTGTGCATGTTAGCCATGAATCACTGAGGTTTTGCAACTTCTGCTTAAGTTTTGTTCATTGACATTTCCAAGCTGAAGGCAAGACATTAAGCAAGCAAAATACATTTACTTCTTTACTGAATTTTATATCTAATGCAACAGGTGTGTTAAGGCTTCTTTGCTTATGAGGTCTTAACCATAATGTACAACTAATGTGTGAAATAATGGCAGTGGAATGATGAATTTTTTCATTTTCTCAAAGCCTCAGCTCAAGCCTTCATGTATTTGACCTTCTCATACTGTTATGTCCTTTGACTCCCCAGCTGCCTGAGAGTCAAAACAAGCACCATAACTTTTCTTCTTTAACCTTTACTCTGCTCCCACAAACTATATACTGTACATGCACGCACACACATGTGCAATATACGCATGGACACTCTGTTATCCACATAAAATGTGATGAAAAGAGCAGAATATAATTTAAAATAAAATCTCTTGGGTAGCATTCAGTTTGTGCAGTGGCATTTCGTAACTCCACCTGCTGTCATTATGGTTTTATGGTCTGAATCACAAGTGAAAGGAGGTATGAAATCATGATCAGTGTTTCTTTTATAGCTTCTGTCTACTGGTGAAGTAATACAAATGACTTTAGGTATTAGCCCAAAGTGGCACCAATATGCTTGGTGATATATGGTTGAGGTAAAACATACTGCAAATGTATTGCATTATGGCACATATTAATTGGCCGTAATTAGTTATCCAAAGCACTGTAGAGTCTTGTTTCGGGCAATCTGGTCTACTGCCGAGATAATTAGAATTTCTCATAAGTGGTGACTGCTGATTAGTTGGCCAGTATTCATTGTGCATTTTTTTTCTTTTTACCTGATAAATGAGCGACAGGAAGTAGAAATTATACTTAAGACTAGGACACAAGGGACAGGAAAGATAGGAATAGGATTGGAGAAGGATCTGATGTTCCACATTTCATTTGGTGCAGGCTCTAATCCACAGCGCTTTGCAGTACCACACCTGCATACATTATTAGTATGTGTTAATCTAATGGAGATTAAAATCTCTCATCAGCATCATTCCCTACCCAGTGAGCTGCACAAAACCAAAAGTACCTTTGTTACGAAAGTAGAGTTCTGGCTCATATTTTTATCTATGTATTTTTTTTTTCTATCCTTGTTCAAGAGGCAGGGGTGACAGTTATAAATGTGCTGGTGATGATGATCTGCCAGCCCAGCTGCAACTGTATGCTGTCATTTATACATGGGAATATGACTATGATACAATAGGTTGGATTTACTTTATGTAGACATTACAGTGAGTCTTAGAACATTTAGGGCCTTATTTTAATTCCACAAACGCAGCAACCAGTTCTAAGTGCTGCATCCTAGTGCGTGGTCAGTGAGGGAATATCCAAACTCACTTGCTATTTTCGTTTAAATGAGCGCAGCCTTGCCACACATGCTAAGTGTAAAGGGTCTGGGTGTACTAGAATATAAATTCTGGTAATCTGTCATTGCCTAAGGCCAGAGACTTTCATTCCAACCCTGTTTGAACCACAGTGTGTTACTCTGATAGTTTGGTCCATGCAAGAAATAAACCAAATAAGTGAACCATGGTCTGCCTGAAAAGTTGGGACTTGGTCCGGTCTGGTACCAAGTGAATGACAGTATGGCTCATTACAAGTGAGAACGTAATCTGGCCTAACTACAGCAAGTGAACAGCGCATTGTGGGTTGCAAGTATGATGGCACCTGTAGCTGCTAGCCTGACAGAGCTGCTGCTGCTGTCAGAATGAGTCAGAGACAAACATGCAGTACAGATTGGGGTGAAGACTCTTCTAGAAATATGGGCTCATGACTGCTTGTGGAAACACATAAATACTGATACATAAATACATAAATCTTGTCAACAACTGGATTCTCCATCATAAAATTTCTGTCCAGTAAATGAAAGACCTGTTCAACCATATGTCATTTTTTATAATTTATAATTTTTTACACACTTTGGTTGACTTACCACCATGGCTGGAGCTAACCGGAGCTAACATTAAGTGCAATGAGTTTGTCTGTGCTCTTTGCTGCATTTTTACTTCTGTGGTGTTCATGCACATGAACATGTAGCTGATTATTGGATTCATTTGAGACTGCAGCTTGACTTTATTGATAGGTTCCATAGAAGTTTACTTCATTTTGATTTCATGTTTGCCCTCAGTTTATTTTGTTATGCCAAGCTTTCTGAGCATGAGTAACCTCCAGCTCACAGATGTCAACATCCGTCTCCCAATACCCGTAAAACCTTGCTTTTTGGAGTCATTTACGTTCTCACTCCTAACAAACCGCCTTACAGTTCACTTGAAAGAGGACAGAGACCTGCGATTCAGGTGTCACAGGCGAGGTTACTTGGTGTGCAGCTGAGATCAAATACCATTGTTCTCACATCGCCAAGCAAACCCGGAGAAAAGGCTGCAGAGTTTGAATAAACTGCTTCAAACATGCTTGGTGTGAACATGCCATTAGGATGATTTGCTAATGCTATTTAACCTTGGTGTGATGGGATTATGGCTGTTTCAGATGTTACACAAGACTCTACCTTTTTGCCCAATAAAAAACGCTTGATGTGGATGAAGTCCTATGGAAATGTCAGTAACCTTGATTGAAAGTCCTCACACACCTGACCCTCTGCCCTCTGAACTAATTAACACATCTCCATTCATCTCTCCCCATGTGTGACTGGTCCTTAATATGAACCAGGAAATGGGAAACATGGCCTTCATTATTCTGCTATCAAGATGGTTGGTCAGGACACATCTTCAATCTGGCAACCTTCATTATATTGGCTACTATACTTAGAGGTTAAACCGAGATACATAAATTACCAATATATAGCTTGTATCTAACAGTTTCGCAGGAAATTTAGACTTAACAGCAGACGTGATCTTGCATAAACAGTGCCCAGTGATCAGCACCATATCTGTGTCGCTGCTCATCTTTGATTATGATCTTCCTCAGATGTGACACAGAGCAAAGCTTCGCGATCACATTCTCTTTAACATGCCGCTTTGTTTGGCGTACATACCAACACCTTACTGTGTCTCTAACCTGTTTTTCTGCTACTGTCATTACCAGAGAGATTAGGAGGTCGGGGGTGGGAGAAAGAGAGGGCATAATTACAAGCAACTAAGACAGTGAAATTTGTAGTACACCGTGGCCATTATCCTGCCCAGCTTCTGACTCTGGGTGCAAACTGGTCCCTGGAAACCCTCCATGATATGGAATTGATTTCCCAGAGAGAAAGATAATTACTCTCTGTTGCTCAGTAGAGGAAATGTGCAAATAGCCTGTTAGTCCCAGTCGCTGTGACAGCATGTCTTTTTACTATGCTCACTGTCAAAGCTGCTGGCCCTCTTCTCCTGCAAATGCAAAATAGAGGCTGAAGACGTTAGACGCTATTAGCCCCTTGTCTTCAGACCAGCAGCAAATGTCCTGCTCCCAAACGCAATGACAATGCCTTGATGAGAAAAGGGCAAGTGGGAGTAGTGCATGTGTGTGTGTGTGTGTGTGTGTGTGTGTGTGCAAAGAAGCTTTCTTCCCTCCATTCATCTTTTTTCCTATGCATATAATGTCAGCACATCTAGCTGCCTTGCATGTATAATTTATGTGTATCTATTTGCAAACATGCATGTATATGTGTGTGTGTGTGTGTGTGTGTGTCTGTGTGTGTGTGTGTGTATGTGAAAAAAAGAGATATGCAAAGCAAGAGAAAGGCGGAAAATGAGCCATATGGATAACACTGCGTTTAATGGTTAGGTTCATGGCTGATGTGCTTAAGATGGAAACAACTGTGTGTTGGCTTGTCCTTACATGCACGTCATTAATCTTTCATGCTGGTGATTTCTCGGGGCTTCTGCATTTTTATAATCCTGAAAAAACAAACGATTCCGTGTGCACACAACACCATATGTAAGAGTTCACACACACAAATTCAGTCTTCAGAGCGGGGCAGGGAATCCCTTGCAGCATTTAGCAGTAAACAGCTGAATCAACATTTGGTTGCTTTTTTTTTTTTTTTTTTTTTGCAGATGCATTTTAAGTGACTCTCTGAACTTCAGGAGAAGCTCCAATTAGTTTTTTTTTCTTAATTCAACTGTTCCATTTCACTGGTCTGATTCATTTTTATTCTTTTTGCCCACCGAACAGTGAACGGACGAAAACAGGACAAACCGGCCAGACATATAAAACATTAAATTTCCAGCATAATGAGATCCTTCATATCATTTTGATCTTGTTATATTACAGCTTTCATAACCATGAGTTTTGATAAGGGAAAGGGAGCAATAGCTGAATTGAATATAATAAGTTTAGCGTGTGAGATTTCTGTCACATCTCTAAATGATGTGAACAAATTATGCAGTCCTCAGTTCTGTCCTGCATGATTTTCAGGCCTCTGCAGCTGAGGTAACAAACCGTGGATATCAAGCCGCAATTATTCTTTTTTCCAGCCTTGCTGACAGACTTGACTTTGGCCTTTATTGTTTCATTTGATGTGGCTCTAAAAGGGAAAAAAAAAAAAAACAATCCTGATGTGGTCGGGTTGTCAACTAAGACAAATTCTGCAGCACCGCAAAATTGTTTGGCTAGGCTTTGTTAAGCTGCCCACTCCAGTGACAGTTATGTGTTGAGCGGGTGCACAGACAGATGGAGCTGGTGATATGCTGATGAACCCTTATTTTGAGCATATGAAATCTGGGGCAATATCACAGATGTATTGAACGGGGCGCCGCAGCTTTATTAGTCTGAAGCCAAGTATTCAATGGCACCACTGAACTCACACCACCTGTTTTCAAACCTTTGAAATGTATATGTGTTTTTTTTTCCCTCCATCCCCCCACGATGGGAAGCCTACTGAATGCTAAAAGCCATGTTCCCAATTTCGATCTTTATTCATGAGTCTCTGACCACAGGCGCTGGCTACTTGACAACCGTTGTTTATCAAGCACAATCGAGACAAGCTATGCATTTAAACCGGCATTTTCCTGATTTTTGCATTTATTACAAGTGAGAGCGTCACATGTGTGCTTCACACCTGCTCCCACCTGGCATATTTAGAGGAGGTGCCGCCACTTGATGAGGACTGTTTTGTGAAAGTGATTCTGAAGAAGGGGCACTCCCAGCCAGGAGCCCGGCCCCTCACCGTGGAGTCTGTACCTCGGGTATATTCAGCTAAATGTATCCATCAATCATGCGTTACAAAATCAATGAACTCATCAAGCGCAGGCAGGGGAATTGAGGAGTGCAGATTTGAGGATTTTAAAGCCCAAAATGAGGTCATAATTCATTTTGGATGAATTATGAATCTCGTGGAGTAAGCCACTGGCCAAAGCAGCCTAGCAGCACTGGCAGCAGGTGTGCTGGGCACCTCCAACTAGGCTGACATTTCATTCAACTGTTGGACTGTGTGGCCGACATAGCGCTCAAGTAAGACTTTGCTTTTACAGGACGTCGGTTTCCAAGACTTGACTCTTATCATCTGGTTGTGAGCCAACAAGGGCTAACGGCTCAGCGGCCGGCCCTGGCAGAGACCTCGTCCTAATTCACTCTCAGAGTGCAGTGTTGTCTCCGGTGACCTTTGCTGACTCAACTCAGCTATGCATTCCAGTGGCTTGCCTCAGAGACAGGGGATAGAAAGTTAACTCTACTTTGTGGATTTTGTGCAGCCTATTTTCAGACTGTTACCACGGCAACAGAGTTAGGCTGGCAGGGTGACGTCTAAATAGAAAACACAGGGTCAATAACTGATCATAGATGATGTTTGTACGCTTTGATGTAGTCACACCATTCAAGAGGTGAGAAAAGTCCCTCTCCCAAGCCCATGTGCACAGTGCCATCTAGTGAAAAGACGACAGAAAAGCCACAGTGATGGAAATTCACCTCTGCAAGATAAGACATCTGAGAGCTGATTCTAGCATTGTGCACGCACATGTGTATGCAAACAGACACACACCAGAGACACACAAACACATCATAATAGCGTTCTGCATATTCTTTGTGCTGAGCACAATCAAAGGTCATCAAAGAGGCTGACATCAAACATGTCTCACAAGGTAGTTAACACAAACTGCTTCTACACTGTGAATAAATACTGTGATATTTTTATCCTGTGCACAAAGAGCCGTTACTTTGTGCTTGTCATTCTGAACTCCTGACACATCTAAAATTAGTCCTCACTCTTAACTGAAGCCTGGAGGCCAGTGTCAAAACAACAGGTAAGGAAAAAAGAAGACACACAACTCCATGATCCCTCTTCGTCAACCAACTCCATTTTTGGATGCCAGAGCAATTAGCATCTGGCCTACGAGCTACTTCCCCTGCTTTTTGTTCCACATCAATGAGAAGCACGCTCGTCTCATGGTCTCCTGTCTCTCTCCTTGCAGGGGTAAATTTAGCAGCTCAGCAGTAGCATATGCACATTAAATCAGAGAAGGAAGGAGACCAAGTAACAGAGTCAGAGAAAGTGAGAATGAGAGAGAGAGGAGGGAATTATAGGAGAAATTAAGGGAGAGAGAGAGAGAGAGAGAGACACTGAGTGAGAGTCAGAAAGAGAGAGATGAAATCTATAATTACTGCAGATGTGTCCCAGTCATGCATGTAATCTCAGTGCAAGCCACTCTCTCTCCCCTCATGCATTTCTTTCTGGGATCCTCTCTGGCCCTGTGGCTGGTCTCTGCCCGGTTCCTACTGAGAACAGATCAAAGTATGTGAACATCAGAGAAACATGGTTGTTGTGCCTTTTCCCCCCTTCTGTTTTTCAGTGCTAGTTTCATTCTAAAATTAAAGATGATGGGCAAAAACTGTTCCCAGTGTCCAGTAATGTTTCTGTGTTATCGCTGCATATCCTCTATCAAGTATTATCTTCCTAAGGCTTCTCACTTACTCTCCGTTTTCTCATAATAGGCTGTGTGGCCTCTGGCTGAGCCCCAAAATGGAGAACAAAAGAAGTCCTTAAAGTTCTTCTGACACAGTTCTTACCTTCATTTTAAAAGAAAAAAAGAAAAAAAAGAATAATTGAGTGTGTTCAGGCTCAGAGAAAGATTTATCTCCTCATTGTAATCCAGTATGGCGCAGTGGGCAGTTACATACCAAGATATCTATTCAAGTTTGCTACATATGCAAGAGCATTCGGGAAGACATTCAGAGGATTTCAGGCAGTTTGAAGTGATGTGCAGACAGAGATAAGGAGAAAACGGGGAGGGAATGGAAGAGGTATTAAAATATTGTGTAACTAAATGTGACCTTTGTCCATACACAACTGTTGTAAAGTATAAGAAATAGAAAAGAGAATAGAAAAGAGTAGATGGGAGCAGTGTGCTCCACCTCGAAGAGTATACAATATGAACCAGGCCACACAAGTTACTTTGATGTCAACATTAAAACCTCTTCCGCGCCCACAGGTTTGCCATTGCAGTGCAGTCGAGCTTTGTCCAAACCCAAAGAACTGCATTTTAAATTGTAGTGGAGATCCAGAGGTTTCCAAAGATCCCAAATCTGTCCTGCTGAATTACAGGGAAATTTGTCTAAAATGATGCACAAAACATGCAGATATTTTCTATTTGATGTAATGTTGCAGCCATAAAGCAATGGCATCTTGGGTTTGAATATTTCACTCAAGTGTGATGTAACTTCAATGTCGAGTTGCAACCAGCAGATACAGAATATTTATGTGACAATGTGCTGCAATATGGAAAAATGTTTAAAGTTACTGAAGGGGCAAATTTAAGGGAAAATCGGAGTTCATGGGGTTAAATTGGCATTAAAGAGGAGATAAACGTGGTGTAAATTATGACATAAGCTCAGATGTTTTTTTGTTCATGAAGTTAAAACTGAAACGGGAAATACAATAAAAAGTTTGGAGCTAAAATGTTTCCTCACATAACCATGATGTCTCTGAGCTTTCTGACCACAGTGCACTCGTGTTCACTCCTCTGAGACGTTTATGCAGATTGGAGCTCCATCTTGACATGGTCCATTTACAGTTTTTCTAATTTCTCCAGCAGAGGTCATCACTGAAATGTGTGCACAGTGTGGGCAATGCAAACATATAGGTTATTAAACACGTGAAAAACTCTCCAATGACTCAACTTGTTGCTAACAGCTACTGCGACCCTGCTGCCCTTCTGTAAGCTGTGATGTATTTATTTATTATATTACACCCGCGCATGCGATAGCGCAAGCAGGGGTATTGTTTTTGGCTCTGTCCATCTGTGTGCGTTTGTGTGTGTGTGTGTGTGTGTGTGTGTTTGTGTGTGTGTGTGTGTGTGTGTACAGCATAACTCAACAGTTTTGTACCAAACTTGGTGGAAGTGTTATGGGTCAGGAAAGGAAGAACTGATTTGATTTTGAGAAGAATCAGTCAAAGGTCAAAGTTCACAGAGTAATTTCGGCCCAACGCTAGTACATAGGGAATACATATGATGACCTTATCAGTGAACTGGTAAGAGATATGCACATGGTTATCATTAAACATTAATATAAAGTCATATATGACCTTTCTATTGGTCACATGACCTTTGACCTTCAGTGATCTTGAAAGGTTGAACTGATGGACAAATTTTGCACGCATTGTTTGTCCTGTAGCATTTCACTGTCAAACAGGCAGCGTGCAGGTGCTGCACTCTCTGACTGCCCTTCTAGTTTATTTTTTGTTCATTGTACATTTAAGCCAAAAATGCACAAATTCACATTATCTTATTTATTTATTTATTTATCCATCTATCTATCTCTCCATGACCATATCAATATAAAATCACACTTGCCCACCCTATACTGGTGTTATTACCATAGATGCCAATACTTCAGTTCGACCTCTTCTACTCTAGCTGACACAAATCTGATTTATTTTCACAGCAACACGAGCATTAAGAATCTTCATGGAATCACACACAGCCCCCGGGTACATGCGGTCTACTGTATACAGCCTGCTGAAGTGACAGACTGCAGGGAGGCCCACTTTGCTGTGGGAATCCTAAACAGCAAGTTCAAACCAGATCAGCAGCCCGGTGGTGGTGGGAAACCGCAGTGCTGATCACTGTCTGCCACTTCAATGAGCCCAGTGTTTTGCGGGGAGGCTGCTCTGCGAGGTGCACTCTTCACTGACACCGGACTAGGTGAAACATGACAGAGCCATATCTCCCCCTGTTGAGGGGAAAGGATACTGCTTGTCAAAACTCTGCGTGTGATGCCACAAGCTCTGGTTGATGCAGGTGATATGACTGATCTCCTGGCCTCACACAGACCCCCAAGGACAAATCCAAAGTCATGTTTAATTCTTGTAAGGTAGCATAATTTGATGTGAAGTGACATAACACGACGTGACAGCACGGGGCACTTTTAACAAAACGGCATCCAATACCTCGAATGCTTTTCAGTACAGGAAATTAGAGTAAATGACATGCATTATTATATATTCGTTGACTGTTAAACATGGTAGAATTGAAAGAAAGACTGTAGGAAAAATGTGCCAGTGCTTCAATTTGCCCACAGAGAGAAGGCATTTAATTTCCGCTCATCAGGGGATTGTGCCTTAGTGGTTACTGAATAATAATACAACTGCTTGTCAGGTGACATTGGTTGATTCCCTTTTGATGAGACTTCACTTGGCTCCAATTATATGAATTTTCTACAGTCCCTTAAAAAAAGCTTATAAATGATAGAACAATTAGGAAGACAGTTTTAACATTATATGGGTGAGTTTGCCTTTGCAAATTTTAAATTGTTATCGCTCAAATCAATAAGAATGATTCAAGGTCACATATTGTTCATTTAATATCACATATTATTAATGAATCTTTTTTAAAATCCAACAAAATGTCTCACCAACAGTAAAATGATTTCAAAATCTACATAGTTGTTGTAGATGTATGTGAATGTGAGAAATTAATTCTCACAGTCATAACACCGGACCCTGATTCGTCAATAGCACCATCTCCCATGATGCAAATAATCCAAACCTGTTGAGTGGAGGCATTTCAGGAAGTGAGTAAATTCAATTACTGCCAACCTAATGGGAAGGATTTAGGAAGGAGGGTATAGTGTAGTCAATCAGTTAATCAATCAATCAAATAGAATAAAATACATCACACTATGCAGTTTTAGAAAGATGCCAATCAACACCAATCAATCAATCAAGATGCCAATCAACACAGTTATGGGCATCAATCAATCAGTCAAATAAATAAATAAATAAATAAATAAATAAATAACATATAATACAACATCACATTGTGCAGTTTTGGAAAGATCAGTCAAATATCAAAGTTTTTTCTTTTCTTTCTTTTCTTTCTTTTTTACATGCAGTAACTTAAAATCTAACTCCTCGAACAAATCAACTCTTGAGAGTGCCTTCATTAAACTTCCCTGATCACAAAATCTAAATTCTGTAATAACGCTCCCCTTTACACCCATAAATCTTAGATGATGCCCTCGTCTTCCACAGCTCAATCAGAAACAGAGATAAGACGTCTGCAGCTCTGAAGTGGATTTTAATGAAAGTCTGTCTGTCCCACTAAGTATCTGCATTGTTTGCACTGCCAGTCACGTCTGTGGGGAAAACAAACACGAGGCCAATAAAGTGTTTTGCCGTGCGATTTTGTCTAAATGTTGTGTATGGTTTGGTTTTATGACAGAAGTTAATCATAAAAACCCCAGTGGACTTATGAGTTCATCAGTCATTATGCAGGCTTGTGTTCCACGCACAGCACGACGGCCCAATAATCCGCCAAGTAAGTCCAGTGAGCTCAAGATTTAACTCGCTGGCAGTAAGTTTCATTTGAAGGAGAAGACCATTAAGATAAGCCTATTGGAATCCTGGGTATTGTATGCTAATGATCTTGGGTGGAGGTCAAAACCTAAGAGAGAGAATAAGAGAGAGAGAGAAAGAGAATGTTTGCATATGCAAGCTGGCTCACAGCATGTTCAGCGGGTTGCAGCAACATGCATACGCAAGAGCAACACTTATGCAAGCACACACACGCACACACACACACACACACACACACACACATACATACACCTTTATTCTCACATATTTTTGCACATGCACATGCGCAGTCATGCAAATCAGCCTGTAGTGATACACTAGCACTGCGATTTCGTTTTCAGTCAATGGTAAACTCCCCTCTAAGCCATATTTCATTGTCAGCTCCTATTTATGGTAAGGCCAGCGGGCAAATACGCCCTTTACAGTCAAAACAAAAGATTCATGTCAGCTGAAAGGAAAATACTGGAGACATATACAGAGAACCTGTGCTGTAAGTTAGAGGGTAATCAGCAGAATGCAAATGCATAGCTGTTACATTAGGCTTATGCAGCATTTCCACATCAAAAGCTCTGATCAATGCTGTAGCCTTGTTGAAAAGGTGCATATCGGCATGCACTGTGTGTGTGTGTGTGTGTGTGTGTGTGTAATATTTGAATTGCATTATTATTCTAATTTGTGTCATTATTTTACATTTAATTTCCGTGGATGCATATAATGTACTTAAATGTGCATGCTTGAGTGACTGTGCATGTCCGCTCATATGCATCGTTGTAAAATAAGTCTGTGAGCAACTCATTGTGTCAATGCTCTGAGAAATTCACATGTAAAAATGTGCCAACATATATGAGAGAGAATATGGTGAGTATTGGTGTGTGCACATTGTTGCCTCTGTACCAGTGGCCTCTTAACAAAACAAGGTTAAGAGCAAAGGCACTGCTCCATCCCCACCTCCACCCCCAGGGACTCCTCCTTAATCAAATCAAGTATTTCCAATGGCAATTAATATTGGAGCATGCAATTTGCCCGGGAGAGCAAAATGACGTTCCCTCGATGAATGGACCGGCTCCCGCTCTGCACCTCCTCTCCCTCGGGGGAAACACTAACCTCGAGCCTGCACTACTGACGGTAACAGAGTGGATACTTGGCTTGTTAGCTGTTGCCTTTCTCCATAACCCGCTTTTACTGTAAATTGGGCTACAGTAGGTGGTCTGCCTCTGCCCTCCACAGCTCTAAGGGCTTTGCAGCTTTCACTGAGGCTTGGAAAAGCAGCTGCACTCAGAGCATTGCACCCACCCTGGGAGGCATTGTGGGAAAGTAAACTCTGCAATCCTTCTTTTAACTTCCTGTATTGTGCAAGGCAGTCGGAGAGGTTGAGGCTTAGCAGTGTTAATGCAAAAGACAGCTTCAAATCTTACATTGGTTTATGAATTTATTTTGCCTTTTTTGAGTGTACATTTTGTATCTCAAGTGAGAACCCATAATGTGCAATCTAATATCTACAATATTGATGTAGATAAAAAGCCATGATGTAACTATGTAAATTTGTCATTTTGCTAGCTGTAAATTCTGGGATATGTTTGTATGTTATGAATTCTGCCAGAGCAACTACCAAATGAACTAAAAGGCTATTAGTTTCAATAAACTTGACAAAGCATGAAATCCTCACCCATACACATATAAAACATGCACACATACTCACACACTCCTTAATACTCACACATGAATACATGAAACACTTGTACATAAACTATATATGTGCAAATCATGCATTATACATAAGTGCAAGTGTCCCCTGTGTGTATGTGTCACCATTTATAAGGATGGATCTCACTATAAACATAAGGAAGGAAAGTATAGAAATGATATGTCATTGTGGCTATGAAGGACAACAAGAAAGACCTGGCTCTGATCCCAGGACCTTTTTGAATGGAGTTTGCATGCTACAACTTTATTGCTCCCCATGGAGAAAACAGGTAAAATCCAGCAACAAGCAGTAATAAAATGCATATATATTTTTATGAGTGATTATACCCATTATAACCATGATGTATCTGTGCTTGTGTAAATTATGTCTTGCACAGCCACTCTCACACACACACTTCATCATAAACACTTGTACACACATGCACTTACAGCACCC
>OMKZ01051387.1:0-13213 GCA_900302535.1 Neoniphon sammara | reverse complement strand
TCAATGTTACATGTTGGATTTACCTGAAAATCTGATGCAAACTGTTGGCTAAGTCTTTAAAGAGAGCTGGCATTGCTTTATGTTAAAGTTCAGGTCTGACCATCTTATTATCGTTTTCTTGGACTTATTTTGTCCTTGGAAAAACGAAATCCCAAACATAGAAGATATCACAGGCCTAATAAGACTAAATAGCACAAATGTCTGGTTTTCAGTAGTGTTTTGACTTTTCATTCGGCATACAGATGTGGTTTTGGGGTTGCACGCATTCAGTTGATGAAGGAATCTGCAAGATGATAGAAATCGCTGCAGGAAAAGTATGTATTTTGGAAATAAAAGTGAAAATTTATGCACTTATTTTTTCTTTTTCTTTTCTTTTTTCTGTTTTTTATAAATTGGCAGAGGTCAGTTCAAGGATAGACTGAATGCACGAAACCACTTACACACAAGCTTAGGAGAAATCTTTATGCTATAAATGAATGGTCAAAATGCCACCACTACTGGCAAAACCACAGGACTTTGCACTGACTAAATTAATAGCTTTTGCAACTAAAAAACATAACATTGATCTTGCCACTATTCCACTAAATTAGTTGTGTATTGGCAGTGAAGGTTATGTGTGAGACTCAATAAAGCCAGGTGGAATTGCATAATAATTTGTTGGAGAAGTAGGCACACACAAATGAAACAGTTTGAATTGTCATTATGGTTTTGCACTTAGAAGTTTTGTTTGTTATGGTGTTACGCAGGTGAATGAATTTGCAAATAATATGAAGAATATTGCAAGGTTTTGAGTTGAGTATTTCGATTTTTAAGAAAGGTTATGCTTTTCTTTTCTTTATCCTTTCTTTTTCTTTGTCATTAGCTGAAATGATCCAACATAGTCCACCGATAACTTTCAGACAATCTTTTTCTGTTCTGTTTGTGTTATATCAGATCTTCTATGCATCTTAATGCTGTAAGAGTTTGAGCCATTGCTCCACCATGCCTTATGGGTTGAACAAGTTTCATTTTAAAAATAGTACAATAGTTTACAAAGTAGTATTTGATCTATTATGAAATATTTTACATGTTATAGTTATGCATAGATGAGTGTCATAGAACTGATGATCATATTCATTAGAATTTGGATAATAGGTAATTAATCATAGTGTTTGTTTTGAAAGTGGATTAAAGGGAATTCCAAGAAGTGCTAGAAGCCAAAAACAACAACAAAAACAAAAACAGTTTTTCAGCATTCAGCATGTGCTTTGCTCTTTCTCCTTTTTAGTTCTTTATTTTTTCTTTCTTTCGTTTTTTTCAACGGGGGATGACTGGAAATTTTGTATTATACTGTAAATGCGTTATACAAACTTTGCGTTTGGAAAATGAGGCACTTTATTGTGACAAAACGCTGTTCTTTAGTTGTAAGGGGTTGTTGGTTGCATGAGTTTGTTACCAAGGGTTATTTATAGCATGGCAGTGGGATAGTAATGATAAAACCACCCGAGTGGTGTTGTTTTGATCTTAGTTTATCTGTTATTTTACCCCTTTTGTTGATGTTTTGTTTCCTTTTTCGGATTTATTAAAAAAAGAACAAGAAGATAGCCTTAAATACACCACTTGAAGTTTTGCTGAATAGTTGTGAAAAACTCTTGTTTCAGCGTTGTGTAAAATAAATGGCTTTTACAAAGCGGACTTAGTCTACGTGACATCATCGATCGACCTGGACAATCATCACTTATTTTAACTCTCCGGTAGGACACAACAAGTGGTAGGTCACTGATTTCCGTTGAGGTACCAATTATATGAATTGCGTTGCCATACTGAGAATGAGTAATAATGAGTAATCAGGTAAGGTCTTGGGTATGACTCAGGTACCAGTTCACCTATATAAATGGAGACTGCCACTGCTGACAAGATTTGGGTGGTGAAACAACTCTAATAAGTTGTAATTTTATCCGATTAAGAGCTATATGGGGTCTACATGCCGAATATAAGAGTTTACCCTAACGATTTGATAACTGTTCTAATATATTGTGGCGAGCGGCATGGAAGAATGGAGCATGACAACATAAAATTGTCACAGTTTGGAGTAGCGCCTTCAGTCCGCTATGGAAATGACTGCAACAGAGTGGGGTTGTCCGCTAGGGGGAGTGTTGCCTTGGAGAGGGAGGGTGTGTGCGTTCCCGCAGCAACAGGGAAGATGGCAGCTCTCACATCTCTCACCCAGGTAAAGATGCAGCGTTTTACTACGATATACTTCAACTTCAGGCAAGGTGAAGGCGAAGCATGACACCCCATGTGTCTTTCATGGCATGGCTTTTTAATATTATTTTGAACAAGATATCTGATCCCTTGAAATGCTGGTAGAAATAAGACAGTCAGCTGGTCGGATGAGGCCTTATTACATTACCGTTAGGCAGCGGGCTGGTTAGTGTGTTAGCTAGCATTAGCTAGCTGTTGTCTGATAAATTGTTGCAATAAGTTAGCTATTTTCCCACAACGTAACATTCAAAGAATTACATATGCACGGGTTTGGAGGTAATATGCACCATGGCCACAGCAAATAACGTTAAGGACAGGCTAGTCTGCGCACTTAAAATTGACAAAGCATGACAAACTGGGTAACGTTAGGTGCTTAAGCTAGCAGGCGTTTGCTAGCCTTTTAGCTTTAATGACAAGCAGTGAGGATGGAGATGGACGCTGCTGAGGCTAGCCTTGCGGGCTAACCCCAGTTAACCTGAACTAAGATTTGACCAGTGATGCTGTCGTAAGCTGGCCGTGTTGGCTTGTCATCTTAGTCCCTTCAGCTGGCTATGCGGTAATGTTAAAGCTGTATTGCTTGCTAACCTTTAGGCTCATAAACAGATGAACAGACTGTGGTATCTTATAGCCGCTGCGGACGAGATTTTAACGCAACCTCAATCATAAAACATGGCAATAAAATAGCCTTTATGTCTTTTTATCCTGTGTCACTGCACTGATGAATGCATTCTTACTTAGTGTTTGTCAGCATGACAAACCTAGATATTAGAGCTCTTCATGGCACCACAAGATACTGTATTTTCTAGCATTGGTTTGTGATGTCTTTCATATTGATCCGAAGCACTACCATTAGTGGCTCTTTTATGACACTCCAGGGTCAGAAATGCAGCAATCTAGGCCTGATGTGAGGTCCAGATGTCTGAAACCCAAAACCAGGAACTGGTTTATTTATGAGTTATCTAAAAGTAATACATTTTTATTCAGTTGATACTTCTTCATGAAAAATGCATTAGTTAACTGCAGACAAATACACTTCTTTTAAATCCTTGAGTGTGAAACTGAAAACTTAGAGTCTTAGCTGACAAAAGTGTAATCATTGAGCAGGGGGCAAACAGTACCAAAATTTCACTGCTCAAGACTGGAAGAAAGTCTTGTTCATAGATGAGTAGTGTTTGAACTTTATGGCTGCATTCAGAACGCTTTCGTGGGAAGATGGCCACATGAGAGGTTAATGCAACAGTGCATAAAACCTGACCTAAGAGAAGTACCACTCTGTTCTGCAGAAGCCTGACATTACTTTTGGTTTAAAGTTGTGTGCAGGAGAATTCATTTTCCAGCATAACAGTGAGCCTGAACATGCATCAAATCTATGCAAGGCCCAAGAAAAGTGAGCAGTGCTGACTTGCATGGCTTTTCCCCCTACAGTCACCACACCTCTATCCCACTGAGGATCTTTGGGAACATTTGGAAGGGAAAAACCCACTGTAATATCACAACATTCTCTCTTGGATTTTGTAAGAAGTGCTGAAATAATGTGGATTTTCAAATTCTGCCAAAATATTTAGAATTGATGCCACGCAGAGGGAAAGCTGTGATTAAGACAAATGGAGGATGTAACAAATAGTGAGAAGTTTCAACTTGCATTACATCATAGGAAACTTATATTAGTGAAGGATATCTAGTCTTGTTTGATACATATTCTTTAAAAATGTATTAGTTTTTGAACAATTATGACTGATAGTGGACTCAGACTTAAGGACTCAATTAGTTATTTGACTGTGTGAAACAAAGGACAAACATAGGGCTTGATTTTTCACCTGGTAAATTTTGGTAATCAGCTCTGGTCACTGAAGGAAACCTGTATACCTGCATAGAGAAATGCATGGGGTTGATGTACAATCTAATAACATCCTTTCCTTTCCATAGTTGTCAAGTGGGAACCCTGTATATGAGAACTTTTACAGACAGGTAAGATGATAATGTAAAGCACAATAATCTGTAATAACAGTATAGTAAACTTGATTTATACAGCATTTTTTTGAAAATAGTCAAACTTTTTTGAGAGAGAGGAGCTTAGAATAAGGGGGAAAATAAAACATGTTGTGGTATACTTCAGACTGTGACTGTGTGTTTGTGTGTGTGTGTGCCAAGGTTGATCCTGGGAATACAGGGAGAGTAGGACCGACAGAAGCTGCCTTGTTCTTAAAGAAGTCTGGACTCCCTGACATCACATTGGGAAAGGTGAGTAAAGTTAAACGATATCATACGTTTTCTGTTTAGCGGCTGTTAGATTGAAGGTTCCTAAAGAGATGCTAGCCCAGGGGTTCAAACAGAGAGGTGAAACATGTCGGTGAGATGCGTACCGCAGTTCAAACCAAATCTAGATTCCTGTGGAGTTTCAGATCGGCGGTGGATTGAATGTCAGCTTCTGTTTTCGATCTTTGTCAGTCTGTCATGTGTTTGAGTCATTTCCAACACATCTTGTTTTCTCTGCTGTCAACAGACTTACAAATAGTTAAGAATAGATAATTTTTTCAAGACGGCAGCTCTTATCCATACCCCACAAAAATCAGGATGGGCTGCATACAACAGCGTTCAGGTTTCCTTTCCAAAACCCTAAATCTTTCTTTGCATTGGAATGATATTATATAATGACACCCAAAGTCAAATTCCAGCTCTAATTACCTATTATGAATACATAAATCTTGACCGTCAACAGTTATATTTCATGCATTCCAGGAATTGCAGAGGTTGAGTAGTAATTCATTAATGACACGAGGTCTACTCATAATGCTAGTCATGCACATCATGGAAACAGTAAGTGAAAAAAGACATATTGGAGGTACCCCTTTTTCAGTGGAGGAGGAAATAGAGAAAACCTCTGTTGTTGTGATTGGATTTGCTTTGGGGGACTAAACTAGCAGATTAATGCCCCAGCAGGCACAGGTGTTTTGAGGTTTCTGTTCACATTTCGAAGAGAGACACATACACTGTCAATGCATTTTGGATTGATGCTCATTTTATGTCTTGTAGTCCAGTAGTGCTGACCCATATGGTTAAAAATTCATCTGTTATTATGACAGATATTGCAGTAGCCATATGATTTGGGATTTTAGTGGGAATGATGAATTGATGATTGAATTTTTGCATCATAATTTTCATTTTCAGCGAAGTGATCAAAGTGATGATGATGTGATTTTTTTTTGCTGTGTTCTGTACCAAAACAACATGTTCTCTTACATCTGGATAATACAATTTATAGGCCAAGCATCTCTTTAGCACCACAATACTTCATTTATATGATATTTTGTTACACATTTTACCTTTATCAAAACATTGCAGGTCCTACAGTTTGGACATTGCTCCTGGCCATATTGCAATTTTGATATTTCAATAAATTGGAATTGTATGGACTAAACATTAGTACAATGCATTTAACAACTTAGAAACACAAAGTTAAGACAGAATAAAATCTTTGGGTCAGTGAAGCACACTGGCTTAGATATTGAAAGGCATGACAAAGTTATGGGATATAATGCCAGGATCAGGATGGGTACCCTTCTTTGTATCACAAAAATCTTACATTGATAACACACATTTTATCCCTGACTTGTTAAGGAAGCAGAGTGAAGGATAAACAAAAGAGTGTTAACGTTGTCTGTCTGTGGTGAGTAACACCCTGTACAACAATAAATGTTGACTAACAGGAAATGGTAACAGCTGAGTAGCTCCATTAGGCAGAATGACTTGTTATACACACACACACACACACACACACACACACACACACACACACAGACACTAGTCCCAGGTCAGTTTGACAGGAAAGCAGAAGGATGACTGTCATGCTCTTTGCTTGGAAGTGATGACATCATGCTTTCCTCTCTTGGCTCTGATCTGTGTTCTATTAATGTAATTGGAAGCACTTTGTCTTCATTGTTAGTGTATTACTGCCAGGATTTTCCTTGTGTGTGTGTGTTTTTTTTTTCTTTTAAAAGAGGCTTACCTGGTGACATCACTCGTGCAGCAGGTCTTATGTGGTCGTGGCTGTTTGAAGCCTCCAAGAGTATCAAACTACTTTCGGAAGTGAACATTAGCTTATAGGAAGGCATCCAGGTGGCAGAGACAGAACTGTAGCTGGGCAGAGGTCAGCACCTGCAGCTGGTAGGGATTTAGTTCCTTGCTCAGTGATACTCAAGCTGATCAGGTTGTCTTGTTGAAGCACAGTTTTTCTAATCACTAGGCCAACCTGCTGCCTAAAATTGCTGTCGTTGCCAGTGTTACAGCGCTTCTTAATCCTGCTGTTTGTGTTTGCGTCTTGTGTTTCAGATCTGGGATTTAGCCGACCCCGATGGCAAAGGCTACCTGGACAAACAGGTAGGGAAAAAATCACTCCCCTTCCCATGATAACACCTGTGATGACGTTCTGAAATTATATAAAGAAAAGCAGTGAAGAAAAAAGAAAGAAAGAAGAATTCTCATATATGCAGGCAGCAGCTGTGGAGATAATTTTGTTGATTGTGATATTGCGCAGTAACCAAAAGGAATACTCCAAATTCACTTCTTCTGTCTTACCCAGACTGAGACAAGATGTTCGATGCCATTTTCACCTCTGTATGTCCACTGGTTCAGTTCCTATCGGTAGCATTTCATGTTTGCTTAGCATAAAGACTTTAAGTTTACAGGAGTCATTAGCCTAGCTCCGTCAAAGTGAAAAAAATAAACTTTACAGCAACTCCGAAACTGTCTTATTTACACAATGTATCGTGTATTTGAAATACATGTCTTGGGATTTTTTTAAATTTTTTATTTATTTATTTTTTTACAAAACCAAGGGTCGCTTTAGGAGAAATTAGATGCTAGGAACTATAACCACTGAGTATGTGTTCATCGGTCATAGTTCCTACCATCTAACTTCTCCTAAAACGACTCTCCTCTTTTAAAAAATTCCAAGACGTGTATTTCATTACCGTGTAAAACACATGATACATTGTGTAAATAAGACAGCTTCAGAGTTGCTGTAATGTTTATTTTTTTTCACTTTGACTGAGCTAGGCTAATGACTCCTGTAGACTTAAAGTCTTTATGCTAAGCTAACATGAAATGCTACCCATAGGAACTGAACAAGAGGACCTACAAGGGTAAAAATACTGAACATCTTGTCTCAGCTGGATAAGTTGGAAAAGGGTATTTTGCCCAAAATGTAGTATTCCTTTGAGCAGAGTACAAACAACAGCCAGCCTTATATGTATATGCGTACACTTGTGTTTGTGTGTGTTTGGTGCGTGCGTATTAGTCACCTGAGTGGGGAGGAGTGTTGGAGGCTTTGAGGATAACTTTGACTGTGTTTCTCTCTCTCAGGGGTTTTACGTAGCTCTGCGGCTGGTTGCCTGCGCTCAGAGTGGACAGGAAGTCAGTCTGTCCAGTCTCAACCTCACAGTCCCTCCCCCCAAGTTTGTGAGTATAGCTCATCCTTACAGTCCAAATCCATCCATTTAGTCCATATAAACTTAAGATCAAATGTGTAGAGGAGATTGACATGTACGTGGAATTCAGTACGAGGATAAAGGGCCTTTTCAATCCAGTGAACTGCGGATATCACGGTTCTCTGACAGCCACGCTCGTTTCTTTGTGTATTTAGAAGGACACCAGCAGTCCGTCTCTAAGCAACACAGCTTCTGCCTCCGTTGAGCCACACTGGGCTGTCAGGGTGAGCGCACACACACACATATGCACAAACAGTAGAATAAGGCTGTAGAAATGAAATGTTTTACATGCTTTTGGAAAGTAAAAGGGAAATAACTCAATCTCCAGAGTGGGATATTTGAATGTTTGCATCTTACTGACACCACAGAAGTGGGTTTATTATCTAGCTTAGAGAGTGAGTTGTTCATTTTACGAATACTGACTGGATTGTCTCAGACCACAATAATATATTTATAGATACATAACTGTAGTTAATATATGTAAATCAGTTTTTAAATTGAGTAGCATTCCTGTATTCCAAAGGATTTGATGGCCAAACTTTATAGTAAATGGGGCTACTACAATTTGGTTTGTATATTCATTTACACTTCTGTTGTACTTCATTGTTTATATACATTATCTAAGCAATCATTTATTTTCTCAAAATCCAAGTGAGAGTCATATTTAGGTCTTAAGGCCAAATTATACTTCTGTGTATGTGTATATTCCTTTCTAGCCTGAGGAGAAGAGTAAGTTTGATGGGATATTTGAAAGTCTGGCTCCGGTCAACGGGCTGCTGTCAGGAGAGAAGGTCAAACCGGTTCTTATCAACTCCAAACTACCTCTGGATGTCCTGGGGAAGGTATTGATTGTTTTTGAGCTCTTTCAAGTGTTTGTGTTTTGTTCCAAGGTCAGAGTAAAAACACATCAGGCTTTATCCAGAGCACATAAGCACATTGTTTTGCATAGAAATCTGTTTGCTGAAATGTCTTTATTTCTCATAAATATCTAATAGCGATAATCCTGCTGTGCCTGCAGGATTCTTTTCTAATTTCTGCTGGCACAATCCATAAATTAAATGATTTTTTTGACTGCAGAGTGATGTGTCTGCCATTTTATATAAATGGAACACCTGCTCTTACTTAGTGATTGCTGATGTGAAGTAAAACTGCATATGATTTACTGTAAGCGTTATGTTAAGCAGTCTTGAAGCTGCTTACAGGATCACAGCATCTTTTACAAAGAAATCCTTTGCAGATCAAAGTATTGAATAATAAATTATCAGAGAACCTGTTTTGGGTATATTGTGATGCTGTGAATTTATTCTGCCCTCTGTGTATTCTTGTACATGTACAGGCATTAATGTAATTTGATCCTCATGGCAAAATCAAGCTTGCTTCTCACCTGTAGGTTTGGGACCTCAGTGACATAGATAAAGATGGACATCTGGACAAAGATGAGTTTGCAGTGGTGAGTGTCATGTTATGCATAGTTTAGCTCAGTGGTTCTCAAACTTTTTTGCTTGTGACCCCTTAAAATGAAGCGACGCCCACTTGTGGCCCCCCTCGTGGGCTGTGTATAAAGAGCGGTGATCAGTCCAACAGAACAACAGCTACATTTTCAGGATGTTTAATTTATTTAATTAACAAAGGAGTCCTCAAATTTTAAAATTACTCAATATTTCTCAGGAAAGCAATCAAAAAATTGAGAAAAGATGTCATCTCACTACCGCTGGTTTAGCTCTTTACTTATTTTTTTGCAGATGTGTCAATTTCATTTGTGACTTCTTCCATTATTATTTATGTACCTTGCAACAATGAGCACAGTGTGATCACGTCTGTTCTTAGCAGTCCATAAAAAGCATTCAAACCAGGATCTCTCTCCCGTAGGCGATGCACCTGGTTTACCGGGCCTTGGAGAAGGAGCCGGTCCCTGCGCTCCTGCCCTCCTCCCTCATCCCTCCATCTAAGAGAAAGAAGAGTCTCGGCTCGGTGCCCGGGACGGTGCCTGGTCTGCCTGCCAGCCCCCCACCACCCAAAGATTCGCTGCGTTCCACGCCCTCCCACGGCAGCATGAACTCCCTCAACAGCGCCGGCAGCCTGTCGCCCAAACACACACTCAAGTCTGGACAGGTAAACACACACTGGGGCCCGGCAATGTCAAAGATATGAATGATATGAATCAATTTCAAATAATATGGGTAAAAATTCTGATTTGATTCCAGGCTTAACATTAGAAAGTTGTATTCAATGAACCGATTGTGCATCTTTATTAAAGGAATACTCAATGTTTTGGGCAAAATCCCCTTTTTCTGACTTACCCAGACTGAGACAAGAGTCATTAGCCTATCTCCGTCAAAGTGAAAAAATAAACCTTCTAGCAACTCCAAAGCTGTCTTATTTACACAATGTATCATGTGGATTTGTAATACATGTCATGGATTTTTTTTTTAAAGGATAGTTTTTTTTAAGAGAACAAGAGTTGTTTTCAATGATAGGAACTACATATGGTAGGCTACATATGGTTCCTACCATTTGTAATCCCTACCATCTAACATCTCCTAAAATGATTCTCATTTAAAAAAAAAAATCCTAGACATGTATCTCATTACTGTGTAATACATGATACTTTGTGTAAATGAGACAGCGTCGGAGTTGTTGTAAGGTTAATTTTTTCACTTTGACGAAGCCAGGCTAATGACTCCTTTAGACTAAAAGTCTTTATGCTAAGCTAACATGAAATGCTACCCATAGGAACCAAAGCAGTGGATGTACAGAGGTAAAAATACTGAACATCTGTTCTCAGTTTGGGTAAGTCAGAAAAAGGGTATTTTGCCCAAAACATTTGAATATTCCTTTAAGGAACAGTTAACATTATTGTGTAAGAACAAGAATCTATGCATGCCACTTTGTACAGTGCAGTGTTTAACCACTTCAGTACATTTGACGGTGCTGTTAGCTTGATAACAAGTAAGTGCATGAGACTAAGTACTAGCAGCAGCTAGATCTTTACCACTACCCACTCAAATTATTTCTATGTAACAAACCATGTAATCTGACATTTTGCCAAGAAGATGCTTTTCTGTTTTTTGGTGTGGCCTCTGTATGCTTTGGGAGCTCAGGAAAAGTTGACATACAATCAATTTTTCCTCCATTCTGGACCATCAGCTTTGAAGTCACACATAGAACTACTACAGTGCTGTCATTGGCTGCATCCTCATTGCTCAGGACATGGCAAACCACAAGGGCTACAAGTATCAGTAGCAAGTTTTGCAAAATTGGTTCTGAGTAAAAAAAGAAAAAGTATAATTATGACATGTTGGTGTCATTTTCTCTCTTTCAGCATTCGGTGAACTGGGTGGTCCCAGTGTCAGACCGTAGTCGCTATGACGACATCTTCCTGAAGACAGATGCTGACCTGGATGGCTTTGTGAGTGGACAGGAAGTCAAGGACATCTTCATGCACTCTGGACTTCATCAGAACATCCTGGCCCATATCTGGTATGGACTCTGTTTTCCACTGTACCCTCACCTGTTAAAGGAATACTCCCAAAACGTTTTGGATAAAATACCCTTGTTCTGACAGACTGAAACATGATGTTCAATACCATTTTCACCTCTGTATGTTCACTGGTTTGGTTCCTGTGGTTAACATTTTGTGTTAGCTTAGCTTAAAGACTTGAAGTCTACAGGAGTCATTAGCCTAGTTTTGTCAAAGTGAAAAATAAGCCTTACAGCAACTTTGAAGCTCTCTTATTTACACAATGTATCGTGTATATTTGAAATACACGTCTCGATTTAAAAAAAAAAAAGAGCCATTTTAGGAGAAGTTAGATAGTAGGAAATATAACCACTGGACACGCGTTAAGACAGCTTTGGAGTTGCTGTAAAGTTTATTTTTCACTTTAACTGAGCTTCGCTTGTGGCTCGGCTTCAAGTCTTTATGCTAAGCTAAGATGAAATGCTACCCATAGGAAGTGAACCAGTTGACGTACAGAGGTGAAAATGGTATCAAACATCTTGTCTCAGTCTGGGGAAGTGGTAAAAAGGGTATTTCACCCTAAATGTTGGAGTATTCCTTTATAGCTTGTAATAAACAGATATTATATTCATCTGGATCTTGGAATCAGGTTGCTTAGTACCATTTGGCTCCCATATGCTCCCCATAGACAGCTATTGAAATGTTTTGACCATTTTGGACCAACATGGGCTGGGTAGTGCTGCCAGCTAGTTAGCATTACTAGCCTAGCCAAAGAGCTTACAGTGAAAATCATTTTTGGCCAAACTTACTGCTCATTACACATAGAATATTATTGGAAAAGGGAAGTCAAATCACCTTTGGATTGTACCTTTAAAGGACTGCTTCAGTCTACAGTCTCTCCTTTGACAAGACAGGCAAACAGTTCTAAGTGTTTTGGAGGATAGGTAGACTCTGTCTGTTTCATCAGTAAGCTGGATCTCTCTCTCCCCTTCAGTTTGTTATTGATAGACCTATGGTCAGAGTGTAGTTGACGGCCAGTCTGCTCCTCCCTGCAGGGCTCTGGCAGACACCAGACAGATTGGGAAGCTGACACGGGAGCAGTTTGCCCTCGCCATGCACTTCATCCAGCAGAAAGTCAGTAAGGGCATCGACCCTCCGCAGGCCCTCACTGCCGACATGATCCCCCCCTCTGAGAGAGGCACGCCTGTGGCGGTAGGTCATGCACACTCGAGCTAATGATTGCTTTCGTGGTAATTTTTCAATTAATGGATTGATCATTTAAACTATTAAGTGTGATGATGGTAAGTGGGTGTGGGAAGTCATCAGAGCCCAAAATGATGTGTTCATTTTGTTTCCTTAGCCCGACCAGCACCCTGATAATGATAAGAACTGAGAAAAGTAAGACAGTCATAGCCACTTAGTGATGTTACTGAAGCTGTAACCAGCAGATGTTCTGCATTTTTTTACTTGATAAATGACTCATATTATTTGATCATCGAAATTATAATTGATTAATTTTCTATGGACTACTCAGTCACGTGAAAAACATTTTAAAGTACAGTATGTTGAACATGCTGTATGGTGGTAATACATGACCTAAGTTTCCAATTATTATTTATTATTATTGTTGTTTTCATGCAAATTTTGAAATTTCAATTTGACAAGCTGGATGAAAAAATTCTAAAATTATATATATATATTTAAAAGATTTTATGCTCACATGAAGGGGATTTTTTGTTAATATAGAAATTTTTATCTCTTTATTCTATTTTATACATAGATAATTAAATAGGTATCAAAAGTAGTGCTCGTTCAGGATATCTGTATGGTCTACCTACCTATCTTGTCGTTTTGAGGCACTCTTAAGAGCAGAATCTTATTTTCTGAAGTTTGATACAGCACTGCGCCTCTTTAATTTTTCTGTTGTGTGCCAGCGGTGAGATTTGTTTACATTTCAAAAGAAAAAGCAAGTTCTTTTTGTATTGCATAGTTGAATTATAGTCTCAGGTGGGATATGAACAAT
>OMKZ01051385.1:13376-28078 GCA_900302535.1 Neoniphon sammara | reverse complement strand
GATGCAAGGAAGATCCCCCAGAAGATGCTCCACGTCCGCCTCCCGACAGTAAATACACTCTGTCGGGGTGGGCATTTCCCTGCAGTTGCCACACCCGCACCATGCTGTGTTGCCCACCCTCTCAGCACCTGCAGAAACCATCGGCTGCTCTTCCTCGAAAACCCGTGGCTGTGTTAGAGGTGTTGGTCTCCTCTGTGGCTCGAAAGCGTATGCCATCGGGTGTGATGGCATCGCTTCGTAATTCCGCTCAATCTCGTCCTCTTCCGATCTTTCTTCGTACCGCCAAGCTAGCTACCTATCCAACCCGATCCAACCAACCAACCTGGTGACGTAGCTAATGATGCAAGAACAACATGGCGGCACACTATTGCGGAAGTAGTTGATCAGCGCGAAAAAAAAACTCTTCTAATTTTATGTAAAAGCACTTTCCATCTTAAAAAATCACAGACATATTTCTACACACTTAATTCTGAGCGAAATACATCAGAATCTGAATGTTTCATGTCCTCTTTAAGGGGCCAAATTGTTAGCTACCTTGTCAGCAGAAAAACAGAGACCAAAATGACAGTGGCAGCAGTCTCTGCCACTTCATCCATTTCCAACTGTCACATTTGTCAGTTAGTACTGACCATTGCCCTCTTTGCCCATTGCCCAGTCGTTCATATTCATTGCCCATGGCCGGCAAATTTTACCCTAAATTTGCCCCCAAAATTTGCCCATGTATCATCCGTTTTACAATGTAAACATTTAATATCACAAAATTATACTGTGTTGAAGTGGTGCTCATAAGGCATTATAAAGCGTCATATGCACATTTTGATCACACATGATACCTATTATAATTAGAGTATGCTATAATAAGCACAATGTGCAAAAACTGTAGGAGGTTGAATGCTTTATGAGGCAACTGTATAGTTAATGATATTACATTAAACTGAATGTAATTTACGGATGTTTGTCTGATTATTATTTTGTCAGAACTATTAATTCATTTTCCTAATGGGTTTGCAATCTGCATAAAAACCCACTTCAAGTAAAATGATTCCCATTGTGTTTATGATATCATGCTCTGATTACAATAGCTGTCATGCACTCACAATATACATGCCTTTTGAGCAGCACCTCATGTAAGATGTTAATGTGGTTTCTCTTTATTGAGACAGAGAGCAAAAAGACTGAGAGCGTTGCCCCGATATTAACATACAGTAAATGCATCCAGAATGTTTGTAGATCTGATCTAGCAGGTTTATGTTTATCCCCTGGCCTGAACATTTGTCTTTGGTACGTACGTGCATGCATGTGTGTGTGTGTGTGTGTGTGTGTGTGTGTGTGTGTCATGTCACCAGTCACATCTAATCTTAAAGCGGCTTTTCTAAGTCACCTGCTTCTTCTTATCTACATTGCCTCTTTTGCGATTGGTATCAGTTTAGTAAGGGAAATCAATAAGGAGTAGTGTATTGTTTCCAGGATTCACCTCATCGATTTTGTACATAAAGACTGTTCAGCAAACACACTGATAAAACCCATCTGACTTGTTTAACATCCACGTTGCAGTTTACTTTCATCCATGTAGTTGCTGTATCGGGATTGGAAATGTTTTACAATTGCAGTACACTTGTTGAAGTGATCAAATACTTCCTTGATCACCTCTGGGATTTGTTTGGATTACAAGATCTTCAGTTTTTCTTGGCTTTGATGTGCTTTCCTCTGTCTGATAACACCTAATTACCCAGCATGCATTGTAATAATAAGAAAGAAGGTGGTGCTGGCAGAATTCGATCCTATACTAGTAACAGTAAGTGTGTGTCCACAGAGGAGGGTTTTAACTACCTCAGTACACCATCAATTGACACCACACAAGTCTTAAATCGGTTATTAAATCACCAAACTTACCATCCATCTCTCACACACATTCATATGCAGCCACCCCATCCCCACCCTCATCTCTCTCTCTCTCTAACAAACATTATTTTCAAACGTCCCTCTCCACTTACCAAAGGGCTATTTTACTAAATATAGGGATGTTATAAATTGAGTAAAGAGAAGTCGAGAGGTGGGGAATGAAGGAGAGGGATGAAAAACAGAAGGGGGTGGTATGAGGCTTCTTCCTGGATAAGATTCCCTCCTCTGCTGCCATCTTTTCAATTTGTGGTTAAATTTAATTTGTGTCTCGTTCGTTTTCTCCCCCACTGTCTGGACGGCTGTGCCAGGCTTCAACTTTAATGAAGGGAGAGAGACAGACGGACAGATAGCTGGAGAGAGAGAGAGAAAAAGCGGGATAGAAAGGCTTGGATTATGTCAGGGTTTAAGAGAATACATCAAGTCTTTTGGACATTAGCCTGCTGGTCAACTTACCAGTTAAATGATGAGAACATAGATAACAAAATCCTTCATGTGTTCCTGGTAGATGAAATCTAATTTCCCAAATTAGAAGACTGACCATTTAGTATAAAAATTGTTAGTATTTTTTTTATATATATATTCTATAGACTGATAATTTCTTACCCTCAAATGGCAGTGGGAGGTAACTGGTTGAATTTGGAGGACTTCAATAACAAGAAATCCTCTAAGGTTATATCAGTGAACTATGCACAGCAGCACTCTCCTTCCAGACGGTTTTCTCAGTGCCGTTCAGGAGACAGTTCAGATTTCCTTCTTAAGTTGGATTAATCAGTTCCTGTGTTTAGAAGATTTCCCACCAGTGTCAACATTTTACACCAAAATTCAATTCGGGCAAATAGACCAACTCTGCGTCATCTCAACTGGCAACCACTTGTTTTTGCCTTGATGTGATCCTTGGGGAAATATATTCTCCAGATTGGAGGAAACAGAAACCCCCAAATTCTCTCGATCCAGTAAAAATTGGAAGTCCAGAGAAATAGGGGAGCTTCATCAAGGCTGTGTGGCTGTCTTTGTGCCACTGTCCATGGTGCTGAAAAAGCAAATGGCAAATTAAAAACACGGGTGCACGGGTCAGTCACGTGCATAATATCTTCAAAATTGAGTCATGATGTAAAGTACCTAGTCATGATTTATATTACTTAGCCTATATTCAAGCTCTGTATTTACAGTCATGACAGTTCATTCAAGATATAGCTTATCACGACCTAATATGCTCTCTGGGTCAGTAACTACACAAAACAAAGTATTTATTTCTGTAATAAAATGTTTTTTTTCTATGCTATAAATAATATTTTAAATAACTAGCAACTATTTTTTTATACCACTTTGCTGTCCTGCCTTGCTTTCACGTTAAGCTCATCTTCTCACACCTCTAGCCTGTCGTGTGCCTCTGCTCTTCAATGCATCTTTTCCC
The DNA here is from genome assembly GCA_900302535.1 of Neoniphon sammara. Lineage (NCBI taxonomy): Eukaryota > Metazoa > Chordata > Actinopteri > Holocentriformes > Holocentridae > Neoniphon > Neoniphon sammara. The sequence continues at coordinate 24,762 of OMKZ01051385.1, read as the reverse complement.
GAATCCTGTCATTCAGGAGTCCTGATATAAGCAAAATGGACAAATAATTGTCTTTATGTCATGCCACTACAAAGACTATGACAAAAAAGACATTTCTTGGCATGCTATTGCCCAAGATATTGGCTCTACAGGTAAGCAAACAGGCCTAATGGATCTAAATGTTCAGCACCAGATATGATGGCATGCGATGGCACATTGGATGGTTCCACCCTCCAATCCTCTGCCTAGCCTTGATCCCCCAAATATGTCTCCATCACCAGACCTGCCATATTGTCCAGTACTGATGACCCTGCATTGGCACTCAGGACTGGGCAGGACTATGGGAAAGGTCTTTTTTATAATTGAAGTAAAGGCTGCCAGTGTGGGGTGCGCCTGTATCAGAACATGTTTCCCATCAGTAGCATCTATACAGTTTTGGAAAGAACACTTCCATCAACGGATCTGCAATTCCTCTAAAGTCCAGGGTCTAAATGATGTTTCTGTTGATGTTATCACAGGTGTCCTTGATGGCATTGGAGACGGTTGTCTCTCCTAGACGTAGTTGAAGGCCAGGGCTGTTATTGAGTATCCTATGCCAATAAACCTCTAAAAGACATATATGTATATGTAAGATGTAAGACACTATAACCATGTATTAAATCATTTTTATAGCAGCTGATTGCAAGTCATGATGGAAGTCACTGAGAGTCACATATGTGAAGTTGTGCAGCTACTGCCACGTGGATCTGAGGCAACAAGTATGTGTGAATGGAAGTATTCCTCCTTTGTGTCCTTTCTTGTGCCATATATGCCACTGAGAGGGTTAGTGAAATAATCTATATATAATAATTTGTGCCCCTGCAAAAGTTGTACCTACTGTAAATTAACTGTACTAAATTTGTGGAACATATTGAATTATCTATCATCAAACCCAATGCCAGCAACCCAGAGCTCTTAAAAGAAACAGAAGCAGAAGCCCCAACACACTGGTTAATGAGAAATTGCCAGTCTTTATTACAAGTCCCTAAAAATGATTCTGAGCTGTTCTTGTTGGTCCCTCAGATGGAGAGCCTGATGAAGCCTGGTAGAAGCTGGGCACTCATTAACTTCTTATATGTCACTATGTCATGGGTGTATGGGAGTACATGATTCAATGCCCCATTCACATTATGAGCAGCTGTAATGGTCTATATGAGTCATTAAGCCTCAGTTCTAATGTCAATGGTATTGTTATTTATTACATATGGTGGAGGACATATTGCAGGAAAGGCAGATTTCAGGATTTATTGAATTTATACCTTACAAGTTACAAAATTAACGGTGTGGTAATTTGATGTGAATCATAAAGTTATCGTGGTGCTGATTAGCATAGCAGAATCACATTACCATGCCGTTACTGTCAGGTGTGTCCCAGACGAAAGCCAATGAGAATCAACATGTGATTGCGTTTGGACATATTTAACACTCACCATAATCAACCGTGGGTGGCATGACAATAGAAAGCCAACCATTAGAAAGAGTAAGAAAGCAGAGATTTTTTCAAGCAGGAATTCTTGTATTAAGAGAAGAGGATTTGTCAAACAACTATAAAAGTTATTTGGGAAAGACATGGTAACACTAAAAGAGCATAGAAGGGAATCAATTGTGGATCATGTCAGTACTGTATCGTGAAAAGAACATTTCTTGATTGTCAAAAAATATTATTGCTATTATTGTTATTATTATTATTTCATAAATCCCCATTTCGAGGACAGCATTAATCTTTCGATTTTCAACCAAAATGCAGACAGGTTATAGTCCAGATGGCTTTTCATCAGCTAACCGCCAGAAATATGTTCACTTTGAAATTATACTAAGATACGGTAAAGCCCAGTACCAAATTATCCAGTATTTAATATTTTATTTCAACCTGAATTAAAATGCCCAGAAGACCTGGGAAAAATAACCACAGTTGTGTTAACACATTGGCAGTTGCTTCATTGAGACATTTCACTGCGCTGCCTCTGCTGTGTTTAGGCCTTACTGTCGCTCAGCATGCTGAAGTGTTAGCATGGAGCACTGAAACCTAAAATGTACTAGGTACTCATGGATGATACTGGTGTCTGTGTCCTCATCATTTAACAGGTTACTGACCAACTCGTTACCCAGATGGAAAAATGATAGAAAGGGGATAAAAATCAGAGTTTTGAAAGCAGAAGGATACAGGTGGAATCTGCTGCACTTGTCACACTAACTTGACTCTTACTCCAACTTTCAACACGCTATGATCTTATAATTTATCTTCATATATTTCAGCCACAGATCCCTTGTGTCCTATTCTCCTTTGAAAGTTGTAAGATTCGGAGAGGGTTAGTTCAAACAGATAGTTCACTCGTCTCACTCCAGACACTTTTGGAATAGAGGGTGGTAAGCTGTGAAGCATGCAGGGAAGTGGTTCTGAAACTCGGAAAACTTCTTTCCATGACTCCAGGACTGTCTGTCTGAAGTTTCTTTGACACCACGGTTCACACAACATGAAACTTAAAACTTAAAAAGCACTCCTGCCCCCCCACCCCCCGCCCAAAAAAAGAGCTTTAAAATCTGAGAGAATGCATGGCAGAGGAGCACAAAAGGGGGTAAACGAGATAGAAATAGAATGAGAGACAGACAGAGAGAGAGAGAGCGAGAGAGAGAGAGAGAGAGAGAGAAAAGAAATTCTGAATGAGAAAAGAATTGTCAGATCATGCTTCAGAAAGGTTTTGGTCCTCTCTTAGGCATTCCTGGAGACCAAGCACAAACACACACACACACACACACACACACACACACACACACACACACACACACACACACACACAGCAAGGACAGATTGGTGGCTGCATACTGCTCACAAACAAGCAGTATCTCATCTGTATTTCAGCACTCCACGCACACACACACACATGCGCACACACACACACAGACACGCACACACACACACTGGCAGTGCTAAGGACCTCCACACTATAGTTATTAACTGCATAGCCACTTGCCTCCACTAGTTGAGGAGCCTTCAAGCTGTCAGGGCCAATAAGATGGGAGCATGGCGGGAAGGTATGGTGGTGTATCGACAGTGATGGGAGAGTGGGGAAGTCCAGAGAGAGGGAGAAGGCACAGTAGAGTCAGCATTACTCGGAGTGTTTTACACTCAATATGGAGAGTTTGTCACAGGCTGTAACTGTTACTGTCAGGCAAGATAGTTACTGGAGAATGAAGGTAGACGACACCACTACTGTGGGCTAAAAGCCACTTTTACTGCACCGGTTGTGAAAAAGTGTATTCTTAAACATCCTCAAACTGATATCACCCAACCAAGCCAATATAAAATGAATATTGGCCAGTCTGTGTCATCCATCTTAGATAATGATGCAGTTTGATTCACCATATATGCTGTACTGTTTGTTAAGGTGGACTCCACATGACTAGTATGGACATTCACTAACAACTATTATTGTATTAGTAGTCATAATAGTAGTGTTATCTGCAGTAGCAGAGCAGGCAAGGGGGCAGAGGGGGGGGAGGCATCCAAGTAGAGGGCTTTTTTTTGTTGTTTTAATTCTTTTTAATTTTAGCAAGTTTACAAAATTCACAATGACTTCTGATCTTGTGACATAATATTAAACAATAACCCTTACATATTTACAATTATGATTTTTAGTACAGGCACAAATCCTCAAAAGGGCTTTAGTTTTTCAGATACCACTACCCAAGGGTTAGGGTTAGTTTCATTGTATGAACGTGGACAGTGTGTGTGATCTTTCTGGATGTGTAGAAATAATCATTGAAGTTTCACAGCTGTTCCTCGTGCATAAATGCGCACAGCGTCTCTCTTAATGGGGAGATCTCAATTACATTAGTGTTGTAACAAAACACACTCTTAAATATTTCAGTGTTCTTAACACTAAACTTCAGTCAATGTCTACCATCAAAGAGGACTTTAATAAAGCAGACAAGGCAGACAGTATATTGTTGGATGCAGTACACCAGTGTTTTCAGCAGTTTTTGTTTTCCTGTGCATTTCATGAAGCGCAGAGGTGGAGAGAATAATTCATTAATTACATGAGGCCCCTATAAAGCACTGCTCCTGTGTAAATATGGTTTGAGCTGCAATATTCCCTCTGTCTTTCATTTTTCCCTCAGGGTCTTTGCCTTCACCACATGTCGGTGATGTTTCCTTATTTACGCATCTAAAAATCCTGCGCATCTGTCTGCCTCATCCCTGTAGAGGTATATATATATGTGTGTGTGTGTGTGTGTGTGTGTGTATGTGCACGTACGTGCGTGCGTGCGTGCGCGTGTGTGTGTGTGTGTGTGTGTGTTGGACTAATCCCTGGTGAGAGAGGGCTCTGTAAACGTCTAATCGTGTGTAATCTACCTGTCTGGCCATGCTCCCATCTGATAGCTTCCATTATAGGCCTGGGGAGGTAGGCCACAGGCACACTGCTGAGCTCAGCAACTTACACACACACACACACACTCCCAGTCACACCGTAATAACACATCTGGGGGACCTAACTGGGTTTGTGACCAGGTGGAGGTGTTGTGAGGGAGTTGGGGCTGCTTGTGTGTGTGTCTCTCTCTGTGTGTGTAACTGACATAAGGGAGGCTCAGTGCCTCCGATTAGTTCCCTGCAGCCCCCTTCTTTCCACACAAGCTCACACACACACATATACACATGGCCCTGGTGTTTCCCTGGTGACAGTGGTAGAAGCCCGGGCTGCTTGTGTATGATAATGTTCATGTAATTATTTCCTTTTCCTGCCTCGCTGCTCACACACCATGGATGGGGGAGGAATGGTGAGCAGGGAGAAAGAAATAGAGGGAGAGAAAGAGTTTAGGTCTTTGACCGTGGCAGAGGAAGGCTTATGGCCATAAAGCCTTTCCATTTTGTTCCATTCCATACTGTGCAAAGCCTCCTGAAAGACTAGCTACCCTGTAGCTCCAGGGCCAACGCAGCCATTGGATGGAAGCATTGTGTCTCCAGTTGAGCAGAGATTAAGAAAATGTTTTGAGTATATTCGGTTTACCATAGGATCCTGAAATGGACTCATCAAGTAAATGACAATGTAAAGGTAATAATAGTTGTATTTTTACTCACAAGATGTCTTTATAAAAGGGCTTCCCTCTTTCTGCAGCCATTCCCAAGATTCTTGGGGGAGTTCTTGCCGGCTATGATGGTTTAGGTCAGGGTTTATTTTAATTTTTTCTGCCTATACTATGGACCTGTAAAGACTGTAACAGTGATTAATGCCTGTTAGGATGGCAACCAGGTCAGAGAGCGGACACAGGGTGAAGTCACCCAGTGGGATTTATTGTATATCAAAACAGAAGTATTTACAGTATTTACAGCCAAAAACAGAGGCAGGAAAAAAATGACCAAAAAAAAACAAAAAACTTGGCTCTTCGAAAAAGAAAACAGAACAAGAAAGAAAAAAAAACTGTAGTAAATACAATTGATTTAGCCTTCAGAAAATACCGGACTCAGCTAACTCACTATTGGCTAAATAATCTTTACAAATGTACTTAGTCTTAGTTGTGTTATTTACATTTTATCTACCATTTCTACCAATGCTCAAATGTATTCTTAATCCGCGTGGTGGATGATAAACACATATTGGTAAAACTCAAACACAAGGATCTATCTATATGCCAGCATGATGTAAGTACAGATATATCTGTGTACTGCTAGTTTTGTGCGTGTGTTTGGTGTTTCACATTAAGGCACTGGGCCAGCCCCATGACCACGCCACTTAAAAAACTGGATCTTATTTTCTATAGCCCTTGTCTAAATGAAAGTTTACGAAAGGCTTTGCAATCAGAACAAATTAAAGGCAAAAAATACAATAACATTAAGGTGCAGATTAATGAAGAAATGTCTTCTTGTCTTTCTCTGTTTTGACAGGAAGCGATTTTAATGAGTGAATGGTTTCCTGTTTAGGTGATGTTTTCTAGTTAGCCATAGCAGAGCTATCTGGTTAGCTAGCCATCGCTGTCTTGCTAACACATCTGATTTGCTTTTTTGAAATATCTAGTAAAGTTAGCGTTTGTTAAATTAGCCTGTCAGCTAACTAAGCTAAAACCCATCTGGTTGATTAAAATAGTGAGTTAGTTAGCTAACTAAGCCAAAACCCAGCTGACTGAAGACAAGACAGTTTAGCTGCTGTGTCACAGGAACCTAGCCTCAAAGTCAGATGAGCCATACCTGATGTTATTTGAGAATCTTAAGTATATATAAAGGAGAACAAAAGACTACACGATATGTTGTCACTCTTTTCCTGCCAGATTTAGGGAGCTCAGCTGGTGGTGAAGTAAAAAAGGCACTGAGGGAGAATCCAATGCACAGCTGTGTCTCTGTTGGTTACACTCATGAAGGGCTAAATTTGCAAATGTGCAAAACTGGGTGTCACTATCTTGCCAGCTATTAAACACCGCCAATTTTTTTTATTTTTTACTTTTTGATTTTTTGATTTTTTGGGGTAGCCCTAGCCCAGTGGGCGCCTGCTAGGCGTAGGGCTAAAAGAACCCTTTCAACACCACAGAGACCTGGTTTTGCTTCCCAGCAGTAGTGCCTCTGGCTTGGCCAGGTGTCCCTACAAGCACAATAATTCTCTGGTTTGCAAGGCTGACAGTAAAAAATCCACCTTATCTGTATATTCACTTATACCTAGGCTGTAACACTGGGATAGTGAATTAACTAACGACCTCACGCAACAGCTCACATGTAGTTGATATGAAATTTGTAGTAGAACTTCTAAGTCTCTATATCTAATTTCCTTGATGTTGTAAATTGTTGTTTTTTCGCTCCTAGGTTTCATAAACTTACATTCCAAGTCGACCGATACTAAAAATTACCTACTCGACTCACTTTTTATCTGTGAGCCTCTTGTGGGGAACCCTACACAAAAGGCAGGGCCATTTTTTAATTACGCCCCACCTCTGTTCCTCCTCCCCTCCACCTCTGCTCCTCTGCTCCTTCTCCGCCGCACCGCTCAGACAGATGTGGTGCGATTAACATGCAATTAACACAAATTAAAAGGCAAACGGCGCAAAGGCGGCTCTCGGCGGAGCACAGCTTAGCTTTGGGGCAGGAAGAGGGTGGAGGAGAGGGTGATGAGAGGAGAGGACAAGTTGAGAGAAGAGAGAGATGAGAGGAAGAGCTCTTACTACACCTCTAACAATCACTTAACATGCACATTTGTGTTGCTATAAATTATGAAGACAAAGCCCTTAAATAACTCAAAGATTAGACTCAACGTATTACAGCATAGGCCGGAATTTTTACTGCAACTCTGACTGTGTTTCTGTGCGTCAGAGGTCACGGGGTGTTCAGGTGTGACCCCCCTTCACCCCAGTCTCTCCAGTGGCTCCAGTGACTCCTGTGCCACCGATACACTGGTATGAGTAATGACCTGGAGAGCCAGAGGGCCACTCAGACCTGGGTCTGCCTTAACACCCTTTACCCAGAGAGGAGGCTCAGAGCAGGGAGAACGTCAGGACAATTACCCCTGTGTCTCGACCATCCATCTGACCTGGAACACCTAACCCCCACGGCCACGGTGTGTGTGTGTGTGTGTGTGTGTGTGTGTGTGTGTGTGGGACAGGAGACAAGGGACTAAGTGCCTGCCTATATGTGCTTTATCATAACAGGGTCCCAGAGTCTGCCATTTGCCAATGATTGATTTGACCACTTTGCTGTTAAACACTGTCTCTCTCTCTCTCTCTCTCTCTCTCTCTCTCTCTCTCTCTCTCTCTCTCTCTCTCTCTCCCTCTCTCCCTCAGCATGAATGCCGCTGCCTTCAGCACTTCTCTCTCATTGATCGGACGAGTTTAGCTGACATCATTGCTCCACCACTCTCTTCTCTCTCTCTCTCTCTCCCCGTGCATCATCCCTCCATCACCGCATTCAAGTCCAAGTCGCTGTGTGCGTGAACTCCTTTTGCTCTCTCCCTTTTGTTGTTTCCGCCGCAAACCCGCCGTTACTGTTTGAAGCACGCGGAACAGACAAAAGCAAAGGTATCACGAGATCAAGCAAACACCTCCGCAAGGCAAGACATCTTTGTTCTTTCTCTCTCTCTCTCTGTCTCTCTCTCTCTCTCTCTCTCTCTCTCTCTCTCTCTCTCTCTCTCTCTCTCTCTCTCTCTCTGCCTGAGATTCGAATATTGGCTGCATTTAGCATTTTCAGTCGCTGCCAGTCTTCATATAGTTAAACTAACCGGCTCAGCACTGATAGCTGTTGATAACAGCAGGAGGCTGAGGCTAATGTTGCAGATAAAGTGGTGGGGGTGGAGGGTTGTCCTCTCACTGAACTCTGTTTCCCAGAGGCCATTGCTCTGTCCGCTGCTATGTTCTTGTCAGATGAAATAGGAAACACTGTTCACTTCAGCTGTCCAGTGGTAAATACTACTGGGGAAGTCCAGGTTTGGCAGCGCACTCCAGTTTCTTTGACTTCTTCTGACATCAACAAGGAAATAATCAAATTCAAGTAATGATGTGTTCATTTCAAATAAAGTAAACCAAATAAATGATTTTCATCCCGTAAGTTATGTGATCGTAACTGTTTAAATGCCACGGCAGGAAAACTACCGCCAGGATTTTTCATTCGTGCTTGATATTCTCATGTTTGGTTTGCTGTCAGACATAAGCTCAAATATGTCATCACCAGGGGCATGTGTTGTTCGGCGTGAAAAAGATGATCAGGAGCGATCAAAGTCGACCGAAAACTTCAATCATGTCGTCTCGACGGCTTCAAACAAGTCTGAGCGCGCGATCTCTCCCAACTCGTCGCATTTAAGTGTCAAGTTGTTCTGACGGCTATTCCCATGTGACGTGAACGCATTTTTTCTCCCAGCTCATGCCGCCTTCAAGTGATGTCAGAAATATTATACATGAAATATATACAAGTTGAGCTTCACATGAATAATCCAACGGTGGTAAATAAGACAGGAAATATTTATATTTTCTGTGATGCTGTGTCAGCAACTGACAGTAAAAGGGAAAAAAAATACCATTATTGTTCAGAATGCGATGTAAATTATTAGTATTGTTTCTATATGTTTCTATTTTTACTCTTAAACTTTTAGTTGCCGTGTATATGAACTAGCTCTGTGCTGTGTGATTTCTAAGATAAAACCACAGAACATAAAAACTACTTTTATTACAGTCTAAAAATCAAAAATTTAATATTCAGTGTATTTTCTAAAATAGCAGTTTGTTGCCAAATTGAAATTTCAGGTTGTTTTTTCTTTGTTCTTTTTTGTTTTTTTCTTTTCTTTTTTAAATAATTGAGTTTTATGATGTTAGACTCAGAAGCTAAACTGTTTTCAACAGCCTGCAACAGGGTAATTAGCATGGGTGAGCTCAGGAAGATGGTTGGACTTGCTTCTTTTTGGTTCATTACCCATCATCCCACATCTGTCATTGCATAAGATACCCCCATTTAGTGTTAAAGACCAATAAATCAGTTTTTACTAAATTTCTAGTTTGTAAAAAAATACAAACTTGAAAAAAAATCAAAACTGTTTTACATTTTCAGGGCAACAAATTGATATTTCATTATATTAGACATACAGCATTTTCAAACTTTTTATTTTTTAGAATTTTGATAATATTAATTAACAAATATTACATGGACCATTCTGGGGTCCATTTTGTTCCTGTTCCTGTTACCAAGAACTCATATTTACAATGTCCATGCCCAGCTCAGGAGGAGACCATGAACGCAGCATCGCCTCCTCCATCGCCGAGTCATGCCTTGGATGAGGTAGTAGGGAATCTCCTCAGTCGTCACGGCTACTATTCCGATAACAGTGAAGTAAATAGGGCCTGTCATGGTGACACCTCAAAGGGACCGTCGCTCATGGCAACAACAGAAGGACTTTGGAAGGGGTTGAATGGGGTGGGGGTTAGGATGAATGTTTTCATGCCATGACAGACAGAAATACACATGAGGTCTGAAAGAGGAGAGCGGTGAAGGAGAGAGGTAGGGCATATGGGTGGTACTTATCTCTCACCAGTGATTCTCAGTCCAGTCCTCAAGGACCTCCTGTCCTGCAAGTTCTTGTTCCAGCTCTGCTCTTACACACCTGATCCGATTAAGGGCCACACACTTTCATGCACACCCTGTTCAGGTAAATCTGTTTCAACCAATCACAATTAAATCCTTAAATGGATCAGGTGTGCAAGAGTAGAGGCGGAACAAAAACAGGGGTTCCTTCAGGACTGGACTGAGAACTGCCAGGTTAAACTGATAAATGGGACCGATATTGGCCAGTTGTGAACAATCTGATCTGGTCCAGTCACTCAGTACGTTTGCATGCACACTTGTAATCTGGCAAAAGTCTTATACTTGATTAGGTCAAAGATCAGATTTAATTGGACTTTGCTGCTGTCTCAGTATATATGACTCCAGGCAGGGGTGGGCTGGCCATCAGGAAGTTCAGGAGGACTCCCGAATGGCCAGTCCATTCCAAGCTGACCCGGCCAGTGGTCAGAATGAGTGGTCCAGTTTTATTGATTGGCAAGCATTCGCGGCTGCGTGCCATACGGCCTCTCCAAACCAAACTCCCAGGCTGAATTTCACTCCCAGTACACCCCTGGCTCCACGGCAGGAATTTCACGGCGGCCACGACCTCCAGTCTGGCCGTAATGCCCCTTAAAAAGTTACATGCCCTGCGGCCACAGTGGCCTTAATGCCCCGGCCGCGCTATCCCAGCTGATTTTGCTCTGCTCTCTGCACATGATAGATATCAATAGATCTTTTTTACTTTACTTCCGGTTTCTACAAGTTATCCACCGGACATTTTGGCTGATTATATTTCAATTGGCCGGACACCTGCGCTTTATTAACCAGCATAAACTGGCTAACGTAAACTCTGCCAGAGGTGAAAGTAAGCTCGTACAGTCCGGTACTCCATACCACTAAAACAAGAGGGGAAAGCTGCCTGCCAAAAATTTACTGTAGCCTACCCACCTTCAGCGTATGTAACTATGACCGTGTTTTCAGCAAGATTGATTTGTTTCTATCCTTGCCAAATTTTTGGACTGCCTCACCATCTATGATGTTGACTGTAACTGGCAAGGATAGATGACAGCTTACATACTACTATTACTACTAGTACTACTACTACCGCTACTACCATTACTACTAATAATAACAAAATTTGTATAATAATAATAATAATAATAATAATAATAATAAATTGTGATTATTATTATTATTAGTAGTAGTAGTAGTATTGTGTTTTACTTTTATGGCCTTGGTGCCCTAGCATCTGGCCTTTGTGCCCTCAAAAAACTGACATTACCACAGGCCAAGTGGCCTTGTCCCTAAAATGATGAAATTCCAGGCCTGCATGACTCAATCAAAAAAAAAAAAAAAAAAAATACTGAC
>OMKZ01051384.1:0-10586 GCA_900302535.1 Neoniphon sammara | reverse complement strand
AAACTCTCTCTCTCTCTCTCTCACACACACACACACACACACACACACACACACACACACGACAGGTCTGTTGTGTCAGTGCTGGTTTGTTTACAGACTGACAGACAAAGTCCTCTGCACTGCCTGTTGACTGTCAACACACACACACACACACACACACACGCACTTTGAAATACAAACACTCTTGACTTGTTTGGACTTTTCCTTTTTGTTCCTCTTCAAATATTTTTTTGCCATGTTCTCATATTTTCTGTTTTGTATTTATTGCTTTTATTTCTATATTCTATTTTTCTCTCTTTTTTTTTTACTAAATTTTCATATCAAATATTGTCATTATTTTGCACATCTTGCATCCAGATCACATATTTCTACTCATTATATTACAATGTTTTAACTACTTAATTTAATCAAACTGCATATTTTTTCTAACTGCATATTTTTCTATTTTGCATGTTTTCATGTGATTTTCTCTTTCATCTTCTTCGTCTCATACATTCTCATTCATTCCTTCAGTGTTGTGTTTAATGCTCCGTCTGCTCTGTTCTCACTCGTTCTCCTTCTCTCGGCTGTATCCTGTGATCTGCTGCTGATGTTCTCACAGTCATCAGGTTTCTTCTCATAAGCGCTCTGACAATAATTCGGAGGAATATGTATTTCTCTTTGCACGCTTCAGTGACAAATTTCAGAACAGCCCACATCCATACAAGAGTCCAAATCTGTCCAAACATGATGGATGACAACACATTAAAGTCACATAATTATTTCCAGTGCGCTCCTCTCTCCCATCGCGCTCAGCGGAGAAGAATGTGGGATTTACTGAGACTAATTACCAGTTTACATCAGATTGCAGGGACATATGGCTGGAAAAGTCTGTGTTGTAGATAAAGTTTCCTGAGTAAACAGACCAAGCTGCCTGACGAAACACAAACTCTGAACCGCCGCTTTGATTTTCTTCGCAAAAACACAGAAATCACTTTCACCACGTACATTACCCACAATGCCGCGGGGCTGACTCCGCTGTCTGATGAAGCAGGATCGTGTTTTAAAGTGTCAGATTTTGGTCGACGAAAGAAACATTTTTGCTGTCAGGATCCTCGACTCTGGATCTGCCTTCTTCATTCTGAGTTAAAAACTCACTTTTATAGAGTTTCTTTTTTATAAACTGATCTTATTTACTTTTATTCTGTTTGACTTTTAATAACCTGTTCTATTTCTGCATCATTTCTGTTGTATATTTCTAACTTGGCTTCTGTTAACTGTTGGAAAATAATCGCTGTATTTTGAAGCAACTGTATTTTCAAAACAGGGCAGAGGATGTTGGCTAATGGCTAATGTAGCTAGCTTAACACTGACGTTTCACTTTGTTGCTATGGTTACCGAGATTGTTTCAAAACTTTACGGGCGGTGTATGAACCATAGAAACAGAATTGGCACAGAAACACCTTGTGGTCAGAATCACATGGTTTCTATCTTTGATCAAATCACCTGTGCAGATGTCTTCCATTACCAAATATTTTCAATTGCACTTGTAAGGAACTGTCAATAAAGTTATTCAATCGGTTCCCCAAAGATGGCTGCCAGTTGGCCCGTTAACAGCTGTAGAATCCTCTATAGAATGCCTATTAGACTCATTACATTTCTACGGTATAAAGTTAGAATAGTGATTCAATTTGAGCCAGACTACATGTGTCTGATGCGGTTTTGACGCACACTCTCCAGCCAATCAGAAGCCAACATTCACCCAGACGGTGGTGTAAGTGGGATAATCCACTCTGAGGTTGCGTTCGGAGTCCAGTAAAACCCTTTAAAGCCGACTTCATCCCACTTACACCACGCTCACTTGCCAAATATTTAGAATAAATTCGTTTACTTTTGATTGATCGGCCTAAAATGTTTACAAGACGCTTGAAAAAGACGATTTATTGTTTTGTCCATCTAAAACCAAACTTTTAAAATGGACATAAACCCACTGAGTGATCAGACTTGAGCCGCACTATATGTGCATTGCTCAGAGTTAAGGCACACCCTGCAGCCAATCAGAAATGAGTATTCACGCAGACCATCGTATATATGATTTTATTCCATGTACAGCACTTGTCATCTTTATGTTTTCATAGACTACATCCAGCAGTCTGTAACTCCATGTTGTGAAAAGCACTATCATTTTTTTTCTTATTTAACTCTTATCCAATGAGCTCAGCAGCAGAATGAGCTCCTTCTCCCTCCTGATCAACAACATTACAAGAAGCCAACAGTAAAGAGGTCAAAGGTCAGAGGTCACAGCACCCAGACGACAGATGGAACAAACACTCCCATGTCCCCAGGCTGATCACATGTGATAGAGAAAGTCCAGGTGAGGAGATAAGAGCCGGTTCGTTCTGCTGTTGAACTCAGCGGGGAAATTAAGAGGCTCAAACAGCTGCTGAGGCTGCTGCTGCGCGTCTGCAAGCTGCAGCACGGATCCAGACCGGACTCATAAATCTGACCCTTGTTTACTGATTTAATCGACAACAGTTTGTACTGAATAATTTAGACTCAGTTCAGCATAATTTACAGCCAGGAAAAGGCGAAGCTGAAGTCTCATAATGAAACAATAAAACAACAATAACACAAAGAGCCTTCACACTGAATTCCTGACTGCTTTCACTTTGTAAAAGTACTTGTGTTTACTTTGTTTTGAAAAGTGTTATGCAAATACTGAATATATTATTACTGAACATCGCAGCTCAGCGAAATTAACCTTTACTGACACTAGACAACACAATGATGTAAAAGACAATGAGCCTATTCCTGCTTATAATATCATCCACATTTGCTCAATAATGTGGACCATACATCAAAATATGCCTATGTGTTAGATTTAACCACAGAACCACAACTACTCCCAAAACCCAGTTTTTTTATTTTATTTGAATAAAAATACAAGAACCACAATATTATTTTCAGAATTGTTTTATCCAGTTTCTTAAAGTCCCATGACAAAAAAAACAACAACAGTGTTTTCCGTTAGCGGTGCATCAGGCAGCTCAGCCTGAACCTCGCTGCCTTCACCAACATAAACATCTCCTCTGCTGACACTCTGACATCAGTCTGTTGCCTTGGCAACGGGAACCACCCAGAAATACACCAACTTGCCGTGAACTAAGGAACTTATAAAAAAGGGACATCAGGTCACAGTGACAGCCACTGGAGCCAGACGCTGGTGCGGGTGGGACGGGCACGGAAAATCCCACTATAAACCTCTACAGCTCTGCTGTTTGGACTTTTACAGGACAGAGATTCAACCAAATAACAAAACACATTTTACATAATGTGGATTGGTGGTTTTGTCCAATGTGTTGTCCCTCTGACTGGTCTCAAAACATCAGGAGTTCGTCCAGCAGAGCCTGAGCTGTCGTTAGCTAACATTAACGAACCAAAGCTAATGTTAGCCACATGCACTCATAAACTTCATAATCCCGACACCTGGCTGATGGTCTAACCTGTTAAATAAGGCAGAAACAGAGAGCGGGCAAACCCATTCAAAACAAGGACAACCGCAGCGAATTGTTGCACGCTTTGCACCAGTTTCAAATCAATGTGTTGTCTCTTCCTTCTCTGTAAGTTCCTTGATGTGAACCAAAGACAAAACTGATTCCACTCTTTTCCATTTCTGTGGTTTTCACTCGGTCCTTTAGCTACCTCATCAAAACAAAGGCAGTAAATAACAACAACACATTTTCTCAACTTGCCTGATCTTTGCTAAATGCTAACAGATTTGCTCCATGTATAGCTAACGTTAGCTGATAACAAAGTACAGCTATAAGTAATGAGGCCAAATGGCTGCTAACATTAGCTTGCTAGCTGGCCATGGTGATAGATAGTGAGCGAGCCCTGACTCCACTCTACAGGGGATTGTGGTAATTGTAGTCATAATAAGTGCATATTCACATCTGTATGTGTTGAATAATGTTCTTCTGCAAACTAAGAATTTAAGCAAATGACAGTCGAACTTTGCATAATTCAAATAACCGAACCAGAGTAAGTCATAGCATAATTTAAACTAAGACATCAAAAAATTTTGGAACTGACACGTTTCCAATTCTTCCAAGAAGAAGAGCTGGGTATTTAGCATGGGCAGCGATAGCCACCATGAACAGACAAAGAAGAAGAGAAACTCAAACTACATCGACAGGAAATCCGAGGATGAAGACGTCAAGAGGAACATCACAGCGACAAGCGCTCAGCACCACAGGTGAGGACGAGCAGGCTGCAGATTACCGCCTGAATAAAAAGGTGAACTCCTCTTACCGGTAGAGCGGTTGCCGGGCAGATCGGGTGTTGAGAGTCGGTTTGGACACGGTGCTTCTTCTCTTACATCGAGACAAGTCGTCCGCGCTGTACCTCTCCATGAGATGGACAGAGTTACCCACTGTCATTCAGCGGTGAAGTCACAAATATACACAGCTTGTCACAGTACCCAGAACTGCTCTACTCACATGCTGTTTTTCACAGTTACACTATTTCTGAAAATGTATCCTGTGGTCCACACCTTCTGCGATATATGCTTCTGTGTTATATGGAGGCAAACATATTAGACCCTCCTCTTCTTCTGGATATTTACAGTGTACTGACCTGCACTGTCCTTTTTAACTCCTATATCTGGGACAAGAGGTCACAAATAAAACGCCTCCTACATCTGCTGTCTGTCACCAAGCAGCTCTGTGTTTTCCTTCTGACGCCCTGCTGTTCTGTATCTAACACTCATCTGGACGTTTCAATGAACCCAAAGCCTTCCTCCTCCTCCTCCTCCTTTTGCCCCAAATCGCTTATCAGTAGCATTAGTCAGTGATTGACCGGCCCATGTCTGTGTTTGGATATAGACTTGAACTTTCACTGCAAAACACCACCATTTTAAAGGTGCCATGTGCAGTATTTTTGACCATCAATATACTTTTGTCAAATTAAGTGTGTTGCATTGGTACATTAACAGTAAAGCAGTGAGTTCACGGCGCAGTCGACTGTCAGCCTCTCTCTCTCAGCAGTGGTATTGATTGGCTGGCTTCACACAATGCAGCATCCATGCAATTAGTTGCAGGCTGCACATGAAACTTATACTGTCGCCATGTCAACAAACTCATATGGAACATTCCAAATGACAAATTTATAATTTTCATTGGATGTTTCGCCTGGAGCTCCAAGCTGCATGGAACTCAAGTTGCATTTCAGTTGTACCATGTAAAGCCTGCCTTAGCGCTTGTGTTTCCCCACATTTCCCATCAGCCCCATCGCTTCCTGTCCCCCCTCCCCCTCCCTGAAGAAGATCAACATGTCAGAAGTGATTTTTCCATCGGCCTTTCTCTCCTTCCACCGTCTGCCAGAAGCTGCCAGAAACTCTGAATGCTTTAGCCCTGTTTGCTCTGGAAGAACAGCGCCCTCTTCCTGTTTTGTGCCTTAAAGCAACACAGCAGATTTCCTGACTGATCCTGCTTAAGGCATGAAGGGATATTTTGTCATGGAAAAAACGTCTTGATACGTAATTCTGTTGAACAGAGATGAGTTTTTAAGGGGTTTAATCAGTGCTGGGAATGGGTCTTTAACAAGTAACATGAAACCTTTGAATTGAATTACAAGAGGCATTACACATCACATAACGCAGTCATGTATAAACAGTATACTGGATTATTATAGAAATTTCTGATTATTTGCAATGATATTAAGGTTTTTTCAAGACCTCAACAGGCCACATTAACTCTTCACATCACGCTGACTAACTCATTGCACAACAGTGCATGTCGATGCACAGTAACAGTGTAGTGAACTTGTTTTCCCTGTCTGGACACTGTTCATACAGAGATAAGCTTTTCCAATCTCCAAAAACAGCTGAATACAAAAACATCACAGCAGATCAATGAGGAATATTGACATCTGTTGAATGTAAAGAGTGATGCAGAACGACATGCAGAGACAAACTCCAAAAGGCCTGGAAATGAAGTTTGATTCGACATGTTCTGCTTTTATCTAAGAGCACTGTATCACAAGGAGCGTGAATCAAAAATAATTGATTCTGTCATCTCGGTCAATGGTTTTCAAAGTGGGGTCTGGGGACCTCGAGGGGTCCCTAAAGGGGCTTCCAGGGGGTCCTCAGCAAAATGAGGAACAGTTTAATTCACTACAATTTAATTCACTAGACATTGTTACAATGCAAAAAATGTATGAATGCTTATTTTAACCTTATGTTTTAATCTCTCCACTTTGAATCTATTTGTATGGCATCTAAACAATTTAATACTTAACAGAAAATCA
Organism: Neoniphon sammara; assembly: GCA_900302535.1. NCBI lineage: Eukaryota > Metazoa > Chordata > Actinopteri > Holocentriformes > Holocentridae > Neoniphon > Neoniphon sammara. The sequence continues at coordinate 4,301 of OMKZ01051384.1, read as the reverse complement.
AAATATATTTTCATATCATGGTCCCTCTCTGGAAAAATCACTTCAAATGGGGATCTGTGGTTTAATAAAGTCAACCTGGGGGTCCTGAACATGAAAACAAATGATCTAGGTCACCTGACCCAGTCTAGACTACAGCACAGCGCCCCCTATTGAGCTTTTTTGACTGATGTTAGAATAAAGACTTTTTTCTCTCTTTGAAATTGGCTGATTGACTTTTTGCTCACTGGACTGGCAGATGTACGATTTTCATTTGTTTTATGTCGTTTGAAGCTGTAAATAGATTTATATTTGTGTTAAGGTTTGGACAAAATAAGCTCCTGCTCTGATGTATAATGTGATTTATAAACTTTAAAACAGTGTTTTCCATCAGCAGGTCCTAGACGGCCACAATCTGTGTGCCCTGCATATTTGCGGCCTTAAAAAAATCTTTATTGATGCTTGAAATAGAGGCATGTTTGTTCTTCTACTGGAGCTGGTCCTGATGGTTGACTAAATGTTAAAATAAGTGCTGGGGACTAAGAGGGAAATCACTGGAAAGCATTTAAAATTTAATTTAGTACATTTTTTGTGAATCAAAACACACGACGCCATAACATGATAAACTCCACCCATCCGGTGCTTAAGACAAGTTAAAACAAACCCTCAGAACAGTTTCCAGGCAAGACTTGACTCAAGCACACAAAAAATCTGATTACTAATCCAGAAATGATCTTCTTCTTCTTCTGGCTGTTTAAACATGGAGACTCCTCGTGAATTGTAGCTGTTTTTGCAGCAGTGTGAGGATCAAGTGCAAAAACATTTTATTTATTTATTTATTCATTTGTTTATGTATTTATTTATTTGTGATTCTAACAAATAAGACATAATTAATGGTAAAGAACAGCTTGGGGACACTTAAAACAAGTGGTCATGCACATTCTTGATCTTGATTAGCCTTAGATTAGGCTCATATTAACTTGGTTAGTGGCCATTTTGAATGTGCATTTATGTTAAACACAGATTCAAAATTCAGTGTCACAAACTGATGGCTGCAGAGCATGTCATCCCTCCAAAAGTGGTTTTTGTAGCTCAATTGTGGCTTTCCAGGAATTTTTATCCTCATTAAGAATGTATAAATATTCAAGCTAATAAGTGAGGGTTTTTCCACTGGTTTAAAAAACAAAAAAAAACAAACAAACAAAAAACAAAACAAAACAAAACAAAACACCACAGCCGAAAGCAAAGTATTTGTGGACCTTCTGTATCAAACATGACTCTCTGTTTTAAAACTCAAGCTGTAGCTAAATGCTGTTTCATATGGGTGTGTGTTTTTTCACCATGATAAAACTACAGAAAAAAAAAACAAAAAAAACAAAAAACTGAATATTTGTCTTTTTTTTTTTGCATAAAATGGTCAGTAGAACTTGCAATGATGATTTCTTTCTTTCTTTTTTTTTTTTTAAGGAGATCCCACTGGACTATATGCTGCTAAAACACACAGAACTACACACACACAACGAAATGTAAAGACTGTTTCTATCTAATTTAGCCAGTCTGTCCACTGGGAGGACTACAGTTTAATCTTCCCATATTAAATGTCCTGCACTGCTCCTTTACACTGTATATGAGCTCTTATTGTGTTTAATGTGTGTCATTATGTACTGTGTTCATATATCAGTCCTCAGTATGGCTCTGCACTCTGTGTCACCAAGACAAATATCTGCACATTTATTGCACCGGTCCACTTAAGTGATTCTGGTAATGAATTCCTGCCCATGTTGAGTTCAATTCTTCAAACAATATTTCATCATAACAATATAACCATGCCAATAACAACAGGGAGAAGGAGACATTTCCCCCAGTATTTCTTCATAAGAGTAACAGAGCAGCTGGCTGAGTGACGATAATCACTGGATTCAAACACACCTCACTCTTATTATCAATTTACTGCAAATCCTGCCTTTTCTCTCCTGATCTGGCAGCTTTCATGTGCTGAATGTCTCTCATGGACGTCAGAGGATGTTTACAGATAAAAGTCTAAAAAAAAAAAAAGTATTTGTACCTATCATACTCATTCCAACTGGAAATACATTTTCTTCCTACACACTTTGACAGGGTACTGGGGGCTAAAGTTACCTGATAGTGAATTTTAGAAGATGATGGAATGTCCTATAGGAATATATAAATTTTGTAGTGTTGCAGTAATCAAAAATAGCGTAAAGGATTATTAAGTCACTGTATATTGACCACTGAGATGCACAATTACTGTTAAGAATGACAAGGTCCATGAACACACCTTTGATGGCCACAGATACACTGTAAAGTCACTGTGGGAGCATTATGGGAACAGTATCGTATTACCATAGGGAATTAAAATATACCATAAAGCACAATAAGGGTCTATGAGCTCACTGTCAAATAAAACAAATACTTTAAGAGTTCCTATAGGGATATTATAGTATTTTTATGGAAAATTAAAAAAATACTATATGGATGTCAACACTTTACCTATATTGGGTCCTCACTGTGCTCACACTTTGTCCATACATTGTGTCTACACATTACTTACATTATGCCAGCACTTCAGGCATGTCTTGCTTACATTTTACTTATATTGTGTCCTCACTTAACCTACATCATTTTCATATTGTAATCCATGTTATCCACATTGTATCCACACTTAACCTTTATCATATTCATGTTTTACCGATAGTGTTCACACTTTAGCTGCACTGTGCTCACACTGTACCTGGGTCCTCACTTGTGTCCATTTGCCTCCGTCATGCTCACACTACCTATAGTTTGTCCATGCCTTGTTCATATTATGTCCCTTCATTCCCATACTGTCTCCACACATACTCCATGTCATGCTCATGCTTTGACCATATGCTGTTCACACTTTATCTATATCGTGCAACAGTTCAGCTATATCTTGCTCATGCTTTACCTTTACTGTATCCACACAAACCCTACATCATGTCCACTGTTAACCTGTATTGTATCCACATTTTAGCTGCATTGCTCTGCATATATTATGTCTACACTTTACCTATGTCATGTACACAGATTGCCTTTATCATTTTCACATTAGCTGTGTCGTTCACTTCTGCTTTTGCTGCATCATGTCAACACTCAACCTCTATCATGCTTGTTTTAGCCTATTTTGTGTCCACACTTTACTTAAATTATACTCATGCTTTACTGATATCGTATCCACATTTTACCTAAACTGTGTCCTCACTTTGCCTATTTCATGTTCACGCTTTACCTACATTGTGTCCACACGTCACCTATATTGAGCTCATGTTGTACCTATATAGGGTCCATATGTTAGCTGCATTATATCCATGCTTACTCCATATCATGCCCATGCCTCACCCATAGGTGTCCACACCTAACCTATATTGTGGCCCTGCTTTACTCATGCACATGCTTTAGGCCTATTCATTCCAGGAGAGAAAAAAACAAACAAAAACAAGGTGTCACCTGAAGAGCTCTATAGTAGGACCATTGTAATTCACTATTTATTGCCATGGATAAACTAAAAGTCCTTATAGGAATATTACAGGAAAATTATATTAAGATAAGAGATCAAAGAAAATACCATAACACTGACAAGGTCACTGTAAGGTCATTCTTGATTAAAGCAGAAACACTATGGGACCCCATATAAATGTTTTATATTATAGTGTTACAGTAGGGGATAATAAGATGTAAGTCTACTTAAGTCCCTATTGTATTGTGATATTATAGGAAGAATAATTCATTAGGGAACATATCCCATTTAATTTTTTTGGATTATTCAATACACATTTCAGATTCATGTCAGTGGGTTTTGAGGATTATTTTTTTTAAATGTTAAAACGCATTTTTTCTGATGTGGAGTGTGTACATTTTTGCAGAATGGGGTGAGTGTTTTTCCCCGGGATAGTGTTTTTATTATTTATTTTGCTCGGTTTATTTATTTATTTATTTATTTATTTATTTATTTATTTATTCCCTCTGTGAGGACACGGGACCCAGTGAAGCTACCTACCCAGCACACTGGCTCTGTCAGAATTAATTTAGATGTCATTCCAGCCTATAGTTTGATGGGGACCCGGGCCTGATCCAGCAGCCTATAATAAACCTGCATGTGGCCGCCATCGGTGCACACTGGCACATTGCGGCTGGCTGGCAATCTGACAATGACTTGAATGCTGATTGTGGAAGCTGGGAGATCGACAAAGGAGACAAGGAAGCAGGAGATGAATCGTTTCCTGAGAGGGGAGAATGGAGGGCTGCTGACGGACTGCAGGGAGCTGTCACCCGCTTCGACTAAC
>OMKZ01051383.1:0-17875 GCA_900302535.1 Neoniphon sammara | reverse complement strand
TCAAACGCTCCTGATCGGAGCGTTTGACCCTGATTTCTGATTTTTATTCCATCAAAACAGTTCCAGCCTGTTTCATTTTCCTCCCTTTTCAGTGTTCAAATCTTGTTTTTTTCTCCCAACAAGGTCAAAAATCTGCTGATGGGATGAGATAATCCCACTTGTTTCCAGAATTTTCTTGAATCAAGTGTCATTTTCTTGATCCTAGTGGGCTGATCTGCCTTATTCTGCCTTGTTTCAACAGATTTATACTTGTTCTCAGAAAAATTCCTCAAACAAGTGAAACTGCATTGGAATCAAGTGGGATTATCTCATCCCACTGGCAGATTATTGACCTTGTTGGAAGCAAAATAACAAGATTTTTAAGATTGAATATAAGACTAAGTGACTTGTTAAGATGGAAATTTTTGCAGTGTGAGATTCCTGGGGCAATAACAGCGGAAACTATAACCAACTTTGAGTGAATAAAACATTAATGAAAGATTTTGTTTTTCCAGTCACATTCAGCGGTGAAACAGCAGGCAGCTCGCTGGTTTTAACAGTCGTCACCGTCTGACTGCAACGTCAAACAAGACAAGCATCATCTTGTCTTGTTGTGATTCGGTATCTGGTTAGCCGCAGTAAACAAAGCCGATCTTCAGGACGGATTCCATGAATTCTTCAAATCACAGCAGCTGCTTCAGTGTGTGTGTGTGTGTGTGTGTGTGTGTGTGATGGAGAAGGGACGAGTGTGTTTGTTAAGTCTCTCTGCCGTTTGTTCAAACCGAGTCGGGTGATGATGATTCGCTGGTTCACCCTCAAAACTAAAAAACCTGTCGATGCAAGTACTGAATGACATAAACAAGTCAGATTTTATTCCATACATTAAAATGCAATAGAGTGCACTTTACATGAGACAATAAATTAATAAATACATAAAGTGGAAGCTTCACACAGAGAGCAACACCTGGCTGCATGTTTGATGGTAAAATGCTGTAGGACCTATAACGTGTGCTTAAACTTTTCCATCAGTTCAACCTTTCAAGGTCACTGAAGGTCAAAGGTCATGTGACCAACTGAAAGCTCATCTATGACTTTATATTAGTGTTTAATAGTAACCATATGTGTATCTCTTACCAGTTCACTGATATGGACATTATAAATATTCACGATGTACCAGCTCTGACCTCACCCTCTGACCTTTGACCAATTTTTCCTCAAAATCGAATCAGCACTTCCTTTTCTGACCCTTAAGACTTCCACCAGGTTTAGCACACGTCAGACCCCTGCTTGTGCTGCCTCAGCACAGATGTGACAAAAAGCGACATGCAGAAAACAGCAGAGATAATAAAAACTATTTATAGAAGGAGGTAAAAAACCGCCCATGATTAAACTGTCTGCATTCATACACACTTCATAGTCACAGTTACACACACGTGTCACACTGTCTGGCTGTTACACACACACTCCGCTGACCTGAGTGACTTCCAGCAGAGGCCTTGGTGTGTGTGAACTGCGTACAAGACGTTACTGTGGATCTACACACACTCCACAACAAGATTTGACAGGCAGCTCCACCTTTCTAGCTGCTTCTTAGAGATTGACACTTCATGAGCTAACAGACAGTCTCTCTCTTTCTAGCCTGTTTTTTTTATTTAACTATTATTTGCACACAGCCAGTTCTTCAGTGTGACTCCAGAGGCTGCTGGGAGGTTTGTGCAGCGACCACAAAGCCTCAGCAGTCTGCAGTGTAAATGTGGTGTGGTGTGTATAGTCTGCTGTCCACACTGTGTCCTGCATGTCCCTCTGCACCGTATGTGAGGTCCTGCTGTCTGCCTGCAGTAATAACAGCTCTAACATGCAGCCAGACCAGAGCACATGATGCGTTTCTGTGTGAATTATACAGTCGGCTCTTCGTCCTCTGGGAGATTTCTGGCCGGTGGATTATTTGAGCCAGGCGGCCTGAACTGCTGCAGCCTTTTTTTTTCTTTTTTTTCACTTTCTGTCCTGGCAGGAAACTGAAAAATGGTGGGAAAAAGCAGAGCCAGGCAGAGCGATGGGGGGAGGAGGGGTAAAGAGTAACGGAGAGGAGATGAAGTCAGAGAGATGAGAAAAATGAGAAGAGACAGAAGGAGATGGTGCTGAAACAGTTGGTCAATTAAGTGATTAGTCATGTTTGATTATATATTGATAATCTATGAATCATTTATCAATTAAAAACACCAAATATTCTGACTCCAGCTTCACTAAGATGCTCAGACTGTCTTCCTTTTCTCCGTTCATATCATTAAAAAATTAATACTTTGGGGTTTTTTTGGCTGCTGCTCAGACTAAGGAAGCAATGACTTTGGACTCCGATCACTTCCCATCAGACTTTGGCTTTATTTCTTTATTTACAGCCTAAATTATTAACCGATCAATCGAAAATAACCAATCGAAGACTCAAACGAGAGAGAAAGTGAGGCGAGAGGAGACAGAGCGAGCGAGCGCAATTTCAGAGACACAGAGTGTGTGTGTATGTGAAAGAGATTTGTGTGTGTGCATGTGTGTGTCTAACTGTGAGGGAAGGAGAGCAGGCCCGCCTTGATGACATCATGTCGTCCTCCTCCTCTGTGATGAGGTCATGAAGCGGATCAAAACATTACAGAGCAGCGTGCAGCAGGCTGATCAGAAACACATGGCCAGCTCAGCCAGGAGTTTTTCCCTGCCTGCTGACAGCTTAAAGGCACAGTCTGTGTTTTTTTGTTTTGGTCGTCTAAATAAATGTGTCTAGTGGTCAGTCAACAGTCTCTTCGACTAGGCTTATTGATTTCACTTGTGTTTTTAAACTGTTGAAACTCATTCTGTGACATCAGGCAAAATTATTTGGCATGGCACCTGACATTGTTTTTTCAGGCTCTGAGATCAGGGTAACTGCATGTACATGGCGCATACACAGATCAGCCAATTACATCTCAGAATTTGTCTGACATCATCACTTTTGCAGCACTTTCTAGGAAACAATAAAGTTAAGATTTAGTTATTTATCTAAAATTTGTCATCACACAAAAACTGTAAACTATTGTAAACCAAGGCTGCGGGTCAGACCCTTTTTCTTAATTTAAGAAGAAACTGATAAGCCTTTGGTGTCAAAAACGTGCAGCTCATGTCTTTTCATTATTAAGACAGCCAACATTATTTTTATCAACCTAATTTAAACACAGGCCTTTCTCGAGACTGATTAGTTGACTAATCATTAAGACAACACAGCAGCTAAACACTGAATGCTCTTTGATGCTGCACAGGAAGTGATGCGTTTTCCGCTTTGTTTGGAACAAACAGAAGAAGAAGAACTGGGTAGTTAGCGTGAGCAGCGATAGCCACCGTGTCTGAACAGACAAAGAAAAGAGAACCTCAAACTCCATCAACAGGAAATCCAAGCCCCGCCCACACTGTTTGATTGACAGGTGATTGACTGGGAAGTGCTGCAGGAAAATGCAGCTCTCCAAACCCCACAAATTAAAAAAACGGAACTTGTTCCATGAATCCTTGACAGATATGTGTTTACAAAGCTGCAGCACGCGTGTTGAATCAAATTTCAGGTGGTACTGAACTCTAAAATGCAACTCATGTGTCCAGTCATTCAGGCCAAGATTATGCCATTTTGACAGCATGAACTTGCTGCATTCGTTTCCAGATGAAGCGTGAAGTATGAACCCGGCTTTGACCCCAGACCGCTGCAGTGCAGCTGCTCCTTCGCTGACAGTGAAAGACTGTGAACTGAAACAGCATGAAATGTATTTTCACTTTTGTTCCTCTTTCATGCCAATCAGAAGTCATGTATGGACAAAAGAGTTAAGCCTATAAGGCAGCTGGCTTGGTTCAATGTGGTAACAGATGAGAGAAGCATGGGCCAATGCTCGATTTTGAAATATTAAATTATCATATCTCAGATGATAAAAATAAAACCCCAAATAAGCTCAAAGGTCTGTATGATGGCTGAAGTTAACTCAGTAATTTGTGCATTATTTTGTTTTGCATTTATCCATTAAATCTCAGATTTATAGACCTGCCACCCTCCTGAAAATCCTCGTCTCACCCTGCTGACTTCACCAGCTCGTTCCTTCCACACAGCGAGTAAAAACCCCCGCTATTGTGCCGTCATGCTTCTCAGATGCTGCTGATTTGCAGCGTTCGGTCAGTCAGTCACATCCAACTAGCCACAATCCGGGTTCTCTGCCAACAAAAAGCTCCATTCATCAGCAAGTCGAGGCGATCCACTGGTGTACAGCGTGAGATTTGGATCAAGGCGTCCATGACAGAGCAGAGCGCTCTGAGTCAGCCTGGGTCTTCCTCATGATCCCTGATGTCAGGAGAATGAAACCACAGGCTTGCATTTAATTCAGCGGTCCAGGTTTGTGAACAGGGATCTTTCTTCGGTTTTTCATTTGGATTTTGGAGCATTTCCATCATCTGATGGGCATTACCGGAAGCTCATCATTTCGTATTTTCATAACATAAAGAATCCAGCCTGTTCAAATGTGACTGTTCATCAAATACCAACTTAAAGGAACAAATTAAAGGAAGATTTTTACTGTCTCAGAGCAAAAAAATAACCACAACATATCTGCAGGGCTTGCTGATCAATACCAGATACTCATCAATAGCTCTACCAGCTGAGATTTCTGACTTTCAGAACTCACCTTCTGACTACTTCTACATCTACATCTACCAGTTCATCAACAGGTTCCAGTGCTACGAGCTCACATCGCAGCACATTTCAGCTCTGAAGGCTAAAGCTTCTTTCACACCTGGATGAATCGAGGTGTGAAAGTCCGGATGAATCGAACCCTGAGCCGTTTAACCGTTTTATGTAGGTTGTTCAGGTTGGTGAGAGCGTCCTGATCAAATATTCCTGCCTGAGTCTTGAGGGAGTCTTGGATCGGTTCGGAGTGAACTGTGGAGCGATTCATTTGCAGTGCGAAAGGTAAGATCGCCATCACAGGATCTGCATTTTGCTTTAATGGAAATGACCGCTGCCAAAGAGTTCCTCAAAGGATCTTGAACAGCCAACTTCATCAGAAGTAAAGAAACCTGCTTTACCTGGTTCGCCTGGTTATGAAATCATGACACTGCTGTAGCATCTCCAGCTCTCTACATCGATACCAGGCTGTGATGGCATTTGTGCCACGATCACTTTGGAAGAGCAAGTTTGATATTTGAATTTCTCATTTTGGAGCACAAAAACTCTGAAGAAGAAGTCACACCGCGGCCCGTCCAGCCCTGAATCAACGAGCTGGTGAAGTCACTTATAAGTTTAAAGCGCTCCGATCGCCATAGTCTTCACAGCGGATTTGGGAAATCAGATCTTGGCATTTCCCTTTAAGACACAGCACAGGGGTCAAAGGTCAAGAGGCAAGAGACTGGGCAATGAAACTAAAAAACCCATCTACTGGTCTGTTATTGGCCCTTTCTTAAAGATCAGCTATCAGTCAATGAGTGTCGTCCACCTCTGATATGATGGAGGTTCGTCCTGACTGAAAACCTGACGACATTTTGACAACCTAACATTTGACTTCCCTGACACATCTTAACCCTGACAAGAAGTGATGGGGAGAAAGGGGATGGGCGCTCAAGTTGAAAGACAGTGAATATTGGCTATTAGCAAAGTCAGCCTCTGAAAACCCATGTAGGTCAAACCCAAATCCAAAGTACCAAGACAGTCCACATGTTCAGCAGTGTTGAAACAATTACTCAGTTAATCGATTGGTCAATTGACAGAAAATCTGTTGGTTATAATGTCCACAACCAATGAATGCCTTTAGTCATTTATCAGGAAAAACTCTAAACATCGTCTGATTCCAGCTTCACTGAGATGCTAAGACGGTCTTCCTTTTTCTGTTCATATTATAAAATTAATCTTTGTTGTTGTTTTTTGGGGGGGCTGCTATTCAAACTAAGGAAGCAATTTGAGGACAACACATTGGACTCTGATCTGACTTGGGATTTAGTGTTCACACTTTGTGCACTTAATGATTCATCAAAAAGTAACAGAGTATCAACAATGAAAAGAGTTGCAGCCCTGTTGGACCCATTGCTTGTATTCAAACAATCAAAAGGAAAAGACTTCCTTCCCGCCCTGGATGACAGCGACTTTCTAAATGTTCCTGACTGTTTTTCCTTTTCACACACCGTGATCTGGGGCAGTGTGTGTGTGTGTGTGTGTTGATAGTATCTCACAATCCAAAGGAATTTCACAGGACACACCCCTTCCCAAAGCCTCTCTCCCCCACTTCAGATAAGGAAGTGACTGAAAAAGAAAACCCTCTTCAGGTAGCCAGCCTGAGCCCCAGGCCATGAAAATGAGAATCAGCTTTCAGTTCAGCTATAACAACACTTTGCCTTACAAATACTGCAAATATCCCACCTGTAAATACAAACAAATCACTGTAATATTCCTGTAGTGTGTTTGTGGTTCTTTACAGTGAGTTGGCAGCAAGTCTATGGAGGAATTTTACAACCTATGGTATCACTGTAATATTTCTATAATATTCCTCAAGTGATTTATGGCGTGTTTGTGGTGTTTATAGCGACTTTATCATGCCGTGTAGTATTTGATCTCCTATGATATCACTGTAATATTCCTATGATATTCTTAGATGTTTCAATGGTGAGTTTAAAGAGCTGAAAGTAGATTTTATGTCTTGTGATATTTCTGTAATATTCCCCAGAGGAAGTTTATAGTGACCTTTCAGTGCGTTTTATCTCGTATTTTTATCGCTATTTTGACTTTTTCTGTGATGTCTGTATATCAATTTTTATAATTACTGTAGTGTGTTTTTGCATTAGGGCGACATCAATAAAGTGCGTGTGAGCTGTTTAGTATGAAGTTTATCTTACCGAGCAGTTCTTTGGGAATATCCGTCTTGTCCTCCGACATTTTTGCTGCAAATTTAAAAAAAAAATAATAATAAAAACCAAAGCAAAAGGGAAAGTGGAGTCCGGCGGTGAGGAAACAGCAGCAGATGAATCCTCAGGAAACACAGCGGTAATCCAAAAGGTGCAGTCCGCTTTTCTCACTACCTGGAGACTCCCTGCTCACTGCCTGCGCCCTGTCCCGCATGTCTGCACACACACACACACACACTCGGTGCCTCACATTACTGCTGCATTACTCTGAGGTAAGTGGATAAATGCTCAGATGAAGGTGTTAGTATTTGGATAATTCCACAGTCGGGGCAGTCGATGTGTGTGTGTGTTCAGTGACTCTGCTGGCTGAACAACAAGAAGTCACACACACACTTCAGATCCCTCCTCCTCCTCTCTCCAGGAAAAGTTTGGTTTGCTGCGAAAAATGAGGGAACTGAGACGCCTGGTGGCCGTGTGTGTGTGTGTGTGTGTGTCTTTTAAGTGGCATTTCAGGGATAATTCAGGAATATTATTGCAGAATATATCAAATTAAGGCAAATACACAAAACCCCTTATTTTTTCAGGGTCCAATTAAGAACATTTTATTTATTATAAGAATAAAATATGGTTCATTATAAGAATCTCATCATAAGACTCACACCCACACTATCAAATCTCCATGGGAATCCTGTAAGAATATTACAATTTTACCACAGAAGACAGAAGGAGAAATTATTATTGTTTTACTGATTGTTGTTTTTCACTGTCTCATTTCCCTGTGTTTCCACCAAACTGACTTTTTGGATGTGAAGCACCTTATGGATCCAGAAAGTAACCCACTCTCATATTGACTCATTTATTCATTTATTCACCCTCTCACTCTGGGTTCGCCTGTCTGCCCCTAGTGGCCGTTAGGAGACGCTGCACACGGGATGCTGGGAGTGTCTGGTCCGCGGGGCTGGGACTTCGGATGCTGTTTGCTCACCTGCAGGAAGAGCACTGCGGCGGAGGAGCGGAGAGACAAGACGAGCAGACACTGAGGTCCTGTTGCAGAAGTCACTGCGGAGGGGGAGAACCTGGGCCAGACGGATGCACAGACTCCTCCACAGTCACTTCTTCTTGCAGTGTTGGGGCGTCACAAACTGACACTTACAAACTCAAGTAGTTTTTTTTTTTTTTTTTTTTGCAGTATAGTCATATAAGAGAACTTCTGGTCCATGGAGGAGAATGCAGACATGAACACTGACAAACTGATGAACAGAGAGGAAAAGTAAGGAATGAAAGGTGAGACAGATGAGACAGATAGTCCAAGACAGAATATCTGTGGAAATGAGTTGTATCTCTCCTTTTATATCCTTCTGTAACTCCACCTGCTGTGGGCCTTATTCTGAGACCCCTCCTGCGTTTTCTTTTACTGGAAATCACATAATATTTTACACCCATATTTCTGAATGGGGCTGCATCAGCCTCCAAGGTCCGTCTAAATTTAGACACGGTTAAAGCGGAGAGGGCCTACACTTGGCCATAAGGCCTCTCACTCAATTATGCTGGTGTCTCAGCTCTCCAAACTCAGAAAAATAAAAAGTTATATCTTTAATAAAATGCTAAATAAATATGTTTCTTCTACATCACGCTGTAATTTTGAAAGATCGGAAGCAGAAAGAAAGAGTACTGAAATTATTTGAATCCGTTTTGTATCAATAGCACAATAAAAAATCCTTAGTCCTGCATCCGTGCATGTTCCTTCGGTCAAAGTGTGTCAGTGTTGTCAGTAAAATGTAGTTGAGTGTGAAAAGTGTGAAAAGTCAAAGTAGTCATTCCTGGTTCCTTTCAGAAAAAAGAGTCAACAAGTGTTTCCTCTCCCACACGCAAGTTGCGTCATGACGTCGCTAGGCGGCGGTAGAACACGCCGTTTTGAAACGTAAATACAAGGCTGAAGTCTGACAGCAGCAAGGCCAGATGACTCCTCCTAAAACCAGCTGATTTGGTGTGTAGTTGTTGTGTGTGAGAGTGTTTCAGCTCTGTGAGACTTCCGCTGGTCCACATCAGTCCACCACACACACAGCAGGTCGGCTAATTCCCATTTCTTCCGTAGTATTTCCAGTTACCAACCGGTAAGCTAGTCTGTGAGTGTGTGCGGCGTTACCATGGTGACGCTACGCGGGAGAGGGGAAGCAGATCCAGGCAGGACGAGCTCTCCGGACCCGCCGGCTTCACCTAGGTCCGCAGCTGCGAGCAGGACCCAGAACAGCAGGGTGAGCAGGAGGCTGTTTAATGTGAGTCTGTGTCAGGATTTAGCTTTTGTTTTGTTTTGTTTTGTTTTGAGTCTGGTGGATCCGCACTGCATCATTTGATTTTTCATGAATTTCATTTTTCACTGAGCGTCTGGCTGAAAACTCTGTCAGTAACTTAGGATGGGACGGTCAGTCCAAATTTTGATTTTATAATTTTTTTCTTTCATAATAAAGAGCAAAGGCAAAGCAAAGTTTGACAGAGTTCCATTTGGAAGTGATTTTTTTTCTAATGAATTTATTAGGTTCAGTTCAATTCTACTTTCCTGGTGCACAGGAAATGTGTTTGGAATAAGGCATCAGGCTAGGGGACAGCTTTTACAATATTCATAGTAGTAGGTTAGTAGTGCTTTTATGTTTGCATTTTTTTATGTCGCATTCATATGAAATTTTATAATGATAGTAAGCGAAAAGGAAACTTGTTTTTATTTTTTTTTATTTTATTTTTATTTTTTATTAAGGCATAAGAAGTCTATAAAATTCACTTTAAGAAACAATTTGTGGTCATTTATCACTCCACTTATTCCCAGAAATTTAGTGAATAAAAGTAACAAGGTTTTGGGGGGGATATCTAGATATCTTGTGCATCATTTTATACACATTTCCCTGGAATTCAGCAGGACAGATTTGGGATCTTTGGAAACCTTGGGATCTCCACTACAATTTGCTGTAAAGTTCTGTGAGTTTGAACAAAGGTTGGATGTGCAGCAATGATGCATACTGTCAGGACTGTCAGGGTTTAAGATGTTTTAAGATGTTTTAATTGTCATAACTTTGGACTGAGGTTTTCACCTTGTTTTGGGTGTGTGAACTTTGATCTTTGTTGGGCTTCACCAACATTTTGAATGCCTTTGATATGATTCCCTCACCTCTGAAGACGAGCTGAATTCCTGTTGTGTTTCTCAGGGTTTTACGGCTGAAGATGATGGACAGAAGCATGTTCATTTACACACACAGGAGGACGACGATGGGAAACCAGGGAAGATGATTAGAAGGTTGAATTTAATTGTTACACAATGTTATACGTGCTGTTTGACAGATGCTTTCATTCAAAGCGGCTTCAGTGTTATGCACTTAAATTGAAACTTGTAGGTTCAGGCTGGGCGGGTGCACTGAGTCGCCCCACCCACTGAGCCACAGGCTTACAGGACCACACATCTGATAAATGTTGCATGAGACGCTGCCAGCTGCAAATGTGTACACTTATTATGCAGGCTAGGTTCTGTTTCTATAGTAGTATGGAAAACCCAGTTTTCCATGTTATTATCAGAGTTAGCATATTGAGCTGCTGAACTGCAGGAAAATATAAAGACAATTAAATCTGCAATAAAAAGGAACTTGTTGAAAATTTGATTATCAGTTATATTAATAGTATAACACAGTCGAATCTCCTACTGTCTGCTTCAAACTGCAGGGCTCATACAAGGACATTTTTCCTTCATTTTTACCTCAAGGAGCCATAACATGCAAAAACCAGGGTCAAAGGAAAGACATTCAGCATCATGATCATGATCAAATCATGATCTGATTTGTTGTTGTTGTTGTTTGTTTGTTTTTTTAGGAGATCTTCGAGGCTTAATAACACTTTGAGCAACAGTAATGATTTAAACGGTAAGTGTTATGAAATATCACAGAATTTAGCAAGCAGTATTCCAGACACAGACTCTGGCCACATTTACACCTTCCATTAATATGATCGGTATCAGGATACTTGGTTCAGTTAAGGAAAAATACATGTAAATGCACAGTGTAAATGAGCGCAGAAAGTCAGGGAATTTTACAAACAAGTTACTGTTCATTACAGGGATGAACCAGAGTGTGTTTCATTGGAGTAGTTGGTTTTTTTCAGTCCAGCTGTAGTAGGAACCAGTCTGTTCACTCCTTTTAGGGAAAAGAAAAACCTTGAAGGGGTGAAGTGTTAGATAATTAAAGCATTCCTACTTAGTTATAAAAAGTTTAGGAAAAGTCCTGGATTTTTACATTGGGGCCACAGTGGGAAAACTGCTTCCTTATTAACTGGAAATGATGGAAAATCTGCGGGTAAACGGATATAATAATAGTCAAACCCCTGTATGTGTATGTGTGAATATGGGTGTGTGGTCTGGGTGATGTAACCTGATGATGTAACCCCGCCCCCTCCAGGTGATGGGAGGAGGAGGGAGTTGAGAAGAAGCACCAGGCCAATCAAAAAGACCAGCAGATACCAGGCTTCCTCCAACATGTTCGACGGCATCAGCACCAAGTTAGACAGCAGAGAAAATGTTTTAAAAAAAATGATAAAAAATACTTTAAAGGAATACTCCAACGTTTTCAGCAAAATCCCCTTTTTTCTGACTTACCCAGACTGAGACAAGACCATTTTCACCTCTGTATGTGCTTCGGTTCCTATGGGTAGCATTTCGTGTTAGCTTAGCATAAAGACTTGAAGTCTACAGGAGTCATTAGCCTAGCTCAGTCAAAGTGAAAAAATAAACTTTACAGAAACTCCAAAGCTGTCTAATTTACTCTTATTGGATTTTTTTTCAAAAAGGAGTTCATTTTAGGAGTTAGATGGTTGGAACTATAACCGCTGAAAACGTGTTCAGCGGTTATAGTTCCTACATCTAAATTCTCCTAAAACGACTCTCATTTTTTGAAAAATTCCTGTATTTAAAATACATTATGTAAATCAGACAGCTTCAGAGTTGCTGTAAGATAAGAAACTGTAAGGCTGTCTTATTTACAGTGTGTATTGAAATACACATTTCTTTTAAGGTTTATTTTTTTACTTTGACAGAGCTAGGCTAATGGTTCCTGTAAAATTCAAGGCTTTATGCTAAGCTAACATGAAATGTTACCCATAGGAACAGAACCAGTGGACGTACAGAGGTGAAAATGGTATCGAACATCTTGTCTCAGTCTGGGTCAGTCGGATAAAGGGGATTTTGCCCAAAACGTTGGAGTATTCCTTTATCTCCAAACTCAGATTCAAGAGGTCTACCAAACCCACAGATCGTTTCTCTCTGTTTCCTCCTCAGCACGAACAAGGCGGCGCTGAAGAGGATGGACAGCATGAAGAGGAAGAGGAGGCTCAGCAACTCCAGAGAAGGAGTAAGAACCTGCCTTCACCGCTCCTGTCAACATGTGGACTGGATCCAGATGTGATGTAGCTGCTCACATTCACACTTCAACATAGGTCTTAAGCACACACAGCGACGTGGATTGAAATCGCTCATTCTAAACCCTAAGAAACACTTTGAATCATGGTCTGACGCCAGCTGCACATTATTTAAAACATATTTAAGGAAATATGAATTTTTTACATGTGAACTATCTGTATGAGTGAGCCGTTAAGAACACATGAAGAAACGTGTGAATGTGTTATTTTGATACGCGAGGCCTTCTGAGCACAGGGAACTGCTGGCTATCAGGCGTCGACTTCCACCATGTTCCGACCCATAATTCCCTGTGTTTCTGTGTCATTTCCTGTGGTCTCACCCACTCGCTGCAGTTTTTTTCATTCAGCCTTTATTTCAGCTCAGAGACACATCGCCGGTAGAAACTGTCTTTTGGAAGTGTGCTGGGTAAAGAGTATGAAAACACTAGCAAATTCAAAAAAAATTTAAAAATCTAGCAGCAATAAAAAATGGAATAATAAATAAATAAATGCAAAGCAATAAAACAATTACAAACTGACGCTTAGATTTAAACTGCTCCACGGATATTAAAGTTTCCTCCTTGTGCTGTTACTTGGTGCCACCAGAGTTCAGAAGACTTTGTGTCGCCTGGACAAACCAACTGAACTGCAGCAGGGAACACGGCAGAGCTCAGAGAAACCGATCTGAACGTGCAGGCTGTGAACGCATCGTGGATCTAACTGGATCAGAGAGCCGGTGTTTTCGCTGGGCTGAATTTGAGTCTCAGCCCAGGGCTCGATCTCAGGCCCGGGCCGTGTTGTGTTTACATTTAGTAGCAGCAGTGCAGCACAGTGCAGGACCCTCTCTCTCTCTTTCTCTCTCTCTCTCTCTGTGGGTGCTCCCTCTCTTATCAGGTCATTGTGAGAGGGTGGTGACCGCGCAGAGAGGGTGGCGCGGTGCAGATGGGTGCACCGCCCTCGGCTCTGCAGCTAATCTCTCTCTCATATTGTTCTCGTCCCGGCAGCAGCAGCCCACCGAGGAAAAAGTTTTTATCAGCTGCCAACATATTGGAAGGCAGCAGAGACTCCTGTAGCTGGAGGCGTTTTTGCCACAGAAAAGTTTTAGAATGGTGGTGAAGTGGGCTGAGTCTATTTTCAATATAATTTAATTAGCTAGAAATGATCCCAGTTACAGAATTTATAAGAGTGACTTTTCTAATTCAAATTCACAGGATTTCTGGAAGGTCATGAAATCTTGACAGGGAAAGTCAGTGAATTTACCAAATTGTTACTCTCCATTGTGTTGCAGTTCATGTTATGTTCACTACCCCTGCAGAATAAAACAGAATAATAATTTAAAGGTACATTTCAACCAAAAGACTACAATTACATTTCAATATGCAATGAAAATCATCACTTTAAATGCACAAAGTATTTATTTATTTTCCGGGAAGAGAATTGTCCTTTCTGGTTCGCACTGCTTTAGTTAACACTGACATTTTAGTTAAGGAAGGAAAAATTAATAATGATTAATAATAATAATTAATAATGATTGCTATTCATTCTTAGCAGTTACATTTTCAAGCAGGACTAATGCTTTCTCGCTGTTTTAACATTTCCCTGCTGTGTTTTTTTTTTCGTTTGATGACATTGCAGAAGATCTACTCTAAAGCCCAGAGGAGGAAAACGCCGGTGCCGCCGCAGAGAGAGCTCAGCGACGAGGACGACGACAGCCACGGTTTGTACCAACGTCCACGTTTACCTTACGGCACATTTTAGACTTTTACCTGCAGAGTCGAGCTTCAGATGCCAGGTCACCAGCAAGGTCAAAGGTCAGAGGCGACTTAACACACTGTCAAAAGAGAGCGTCAGGTAATGAAATGAAACCAAAAAGAAATCGTTGTTTGTTTTTTTGGGTAAGACAGGAGAGAATCAGGTGAGGTAAAAATGGAAAAGGAGGATAAATAAGAAAGAGCAGGAAATGATTTAGGGTGAGGAGGAAGTGATTATCGGTTGGGAGAGGCAGACATGAAGTTTCTCTGTTTCTCTTGTTTTATTTCCAGGTGAAGATGAAGGACAGGAGGAGGAGGAGGGTGAGGGAGAGGACGTGTCGGCAGACGGCGGCGACGGCGGCGTCAGTCAGAGCTTCGACGCCAGGCTGAACGGAGTCGGCGGTTTGTTTCTTTCTGCTTTTCAAAAACTTTTGATGAGGCAAATAATAAATAAATAAATAAAAGTGAAAAATGAGAAAATGATGCAGTAAGAGAGGCCACGTCCAGGCAGCGTCACTTTCTGTTTTTGACTCTCCTTGTCTGTGTTGTTGTTCAGCGTCTCTGAGAGGAAGCTACAGGATCAGCGCCTCCGGACCCAACACAGCCGGCAGAGGAAGCCACAGGTCCGTTTACAGTCCGCTCCCTTCTGTCCTTCGTCGTCTCCCACACAGTAAAACAAGGCGGGGAGGGACTGCTGACGAGTCCCTCCATCCATCCATCCACCTGTCAGCTGTGACGTCCCAAACACCACCAGTCTGATCTGTGTTCAAGAAAACGTTTCCTTTCACGTTGTCTTCAACCTTCGCTGCAAGGAATTTAGTTTCAGTTATCATTTTTTCAAGATGTTTTAGTCTAGTCTCCACCATCACCATTTGCTAAAAAGATACGGGGGTGTTTGTCAAACATTTTAGTCATAGTTATAGTCGACTAAATTGACTATTATTGACTAAAATGGCACATAGAAAAGTTGTTTTATAAATTTGGACCCAATTTTGAATACAAGAGGGTTTTTTTGTAGCATTAAAACAATGAAACACAGAATAGAAAACCTTGAAAGACAGATCAAGAAGCATTCTGATGTCGTCAAAGTGAAAAAGTGAAAGTCTTGAATGTTTGTGCTCTTGCCTTAAATATTATCTGGTTCATGTGATGATCTGCCTCCTTCTCTGTTGTTCTCTGTAGGATCTGGGCGACGCGCAGGTGAGTGCAGGTCACAGAAAGGCACCAATGATTTAACATTTAAATTGCAACTTCATTCCACCACCATCACCTCCACACACACACACGCACACACACACACACACACACACACACACACACACTCCTCCCCTCCTCTCCGTTTTGTCCTGCAGACCCACTAAGAGCGCCTGGGCGAGGAAGTCCGGCTCCTCCGATGACGACGACTCTGATGACAGCGAGCAAAACGGAGGAGAAATCTCTGGCAGGTCAGTTGCAAAAAAAAAGATGAAGTCCAGGTACTTAAAGGGGAATGCCACCAATTTTCAGCAGTAAAACTTGTCTTTTTCTCCATCTCAGACAGCGCATAAAGTTTGTCTCAGATTCTACTCTGCAACACCCCCTTTTCATTATAATGCAGAAAAATGTGAACCTGGTGATTTTCAGCTCGGTAAGAGAGAGACTGTGAGTGTTTCAGGATCAGGTCTCGGTCTCCGTCCTTGCAGGTGCCTGCGCCCAGAGGATCTTCTGAGCGGCCACAGGGACAAGGTGAAGGCGGGAGCGGGCCTGGCGGACATCGACCCCATGCTGATCGACCAGGCGGTGAGTTTAAGTTCAGTCAGACAACACTGTCAAGGTCAACACACAACCTGCCGAGGAGCTGCTGCTGCGTCATACGAGAAAACTGCAGATCTTGAAAAAAACGTGAGGGCTGCACAGTAAAAAACAAAAAAATCCCTGTCCCTCTCAGGTGTGTTTCGACAGCGTGGGCGGTCTCTCTGCTCACATCTCCTCTCTGAAGGAGATGGTCGTCTTCCCGCTGCTCTACCCCGAGGTCTTCGACAACTTCAAGATCCAGCCTCCCAGGTGAGACCGCTGTTTTGTTTGTTTTTTTTTTTAAAGCTTCAATAAAAATGTTGGCATTGCACAGGTTAGCTGCTTCCAATCCCTTTTTTGAACCTGCTCTGAGTTACATTCAGTCACTGTAAAACACCTGACAAACACACACCTGTGACCATAACAACTCAGGTAGGTAACAGAGGGCTCAGCCAATCCACCTGGAGCCTTACTGTATTAAAAAATAAAAAAATAAATAAATAAAAATATGGGCACCATTTGAAAGTTTGTTCGTTTTCTGCAGCCTGTCTGATCCCTTCTGTCCCGTCAACCAGGTGATTTCAAAGCAGAGAAGTGATAATAATATGAATATGAACTGTGTGATTTATTTAATTCAAACGGAAACTTTAACAAGTGTGTTTTATGAATGTCCACGTACAAAAATTCTGTCTCATTTGCAGGGATGTTATGATAATATCATGACCAGATTCATTCATCAGTGTCTAAATGGTCTAAATAAATCACCAAACTCTGCACATTCAAAATACAACTGCAGCACTGTTTTCATTTATCACAAAATATTATAAATGGAAAAACAAGAAAACCTTTATTGTATGCAAAGCCTGTGTTCTATTTTTGTTGTACTCTTACTGTTTCTCTCTCTCTCTCTCTCTCTCTCTCTCTCTCTCTCTCTTTGTGCAGAGGTTGTCTGTTTTACGGGCCGCCTGGCACGGGGAAGACACTGGTTGCCAGGGCGCTGGCCAACGAGTGTAGCCACGGCGACAGGAAGGTGTCCTTCTTCATGAGGAAGGGAGCCGACTGCCTCAGCAAGTGGGTGGGCGAGTCGGAGCGGCAGCTGCGCCTGCTGTTTGACCAGGTGACGTTCACACACACACACACTGCCCGTCTGTCGCCCTCTGCTGGCTGTTTTCCCCACAAACTGCCCAGTGAAGGTGACAGAACTGAAACAGTGTAACTCAGAGACAGAATTGATTTCACTGCTCAGCCTGTAATCCCCACAGTCTTCTTCAGACTGAACATACAAGCTAACAGTCAACGTGGCTGTAACACGTCTTTGACTGCTCAACTGATCCTGCGGGTTATAAAACAGCCCGACAGTAAACCTTGCCGTCAGAGTGAGTTTTGCCAGTTTAGCTTCCCTCTGTGTCACTGAGAGTCATGTGACTGCGGTCGTGTCGCCGTGTCGTCCTCAGGCCTACCAGATGCGACCCTCCATCATCTTCTTTGACGAGATCGACGGCCTGGCTCCGGTCCGGTCCAGCAGACAGGACCAGATACACAGGTCAGGCGCTGTCCAGGTTCTGTGACAGAGATTAAAGGAATATTCCAACGTTTTTATCGAAATACCCTTTTTCCGACTTACCAAGACTGAGACAAGATGTTCGATACCATTTTCACCTCTGTACGTCCGCTGGTTCAGTTCCTATGGGTAGCATTTCATGTTAGCTTAGCATAAAGACTTGAAGTCTACAGGAGTCATTAGCCTAAAATAAACCTTATAGCAACTCTGAAGCTGTCTTATTTACACAGTGTCTCATGTGTTTGAAATACACGTCTTGGAATTTTTTTTTGACTTGAGAGTCATTTTAGGAGAAGTTAGACAGTAGACTGGACTCAGTGAGGACAGAGTCACATCACAGAGACAGAAGTCGGGTTTCTCTCTCTCCGGTCCCTCTGCAGCTCCATCGTGTCGACTCTCCTGGCTCTGATGGACGGGCTGGACAGCCGCGGCGAGGTCGTGGTGATCGGAGCCACAAACCGTCTGGACTCCATCGACCCGGCGCTGCGGCGACCCGGAC
>OMKZ01051380.1:0-14023 GCA_900302535.1 Neoniphon sammara | reverse complement strand
TCTGTGCACACATGCATGCACACACACACACACACACAGGGGCACACACACACACACACACACACACACACACACACACACACACACACACACACACACAAAGAATGATTCATTGTATATTCACCATCTGTGCCCATTGTCTCAACCTCTGTTGAAACACCATTACCTAACACTAGTATACGGTAGCATTACATAGACAGTAACAGTAAAAGCCAGTGTATTTTATTCTCATATATAGGTCTGTATAGGAACATATTACATAGCAAAACCTGTTTCAAACATTCTTTCATCCAAACCACCATACATTACCATGAGTGGATACATTTTAACATAGGTGGTCCCACTGGGATCAAACCCCTGACACTGATTATGCTTTATGCACTGAGCTACATAGCTTCACACGCGCTCAAACACGTTCACTTACATGCAAACATAATGTAGTGCACGTACTTGCACACACAAATACACACACACACACACACACACACAATCACTTTCATCCTTTCATCAAACAAATATCGCGGACTTTGAAGATGAAAGAGCGAGAGATAAACACTATAATCTACATAGATAATACACGGCAAACTTTCAACTCAGTCAAATAGTTTCAGTAAACAAGTATTAAAAAAATAAAAAGTCACAAAGCTGAAACTTCAGATGATTTTCAGAGGAATACATTTTAATGCTGCATTTGTTTTTTCATGTTTGTAAAGCACTTTGAGTTACATCGCTGTATGAGAATATGCTCTATAAAGGCATTTGACTTGACTCAACTAGAATCAAAATCTGAATCACTTAACAAGATTTGATGTGTTTGCACTCAACTTGAATGGACTTGACTTGGAAGTCTTGGTTTCATCTTGTCTTGACTGGTCTTGTCTTAACTAGACTTAACTAGACTTGATGTGATCAGACTTGACTTTACCTGAGTCAACTTGACTGATCCTGGCTTGTATTGAATTGACTTGTCTTCACTTGATTGGCCATGACTTGACTTAACCAGAACTTAACAAGATTAAATGTGACTGCACTTGACTTGACTCAATTTCTCTTGTCTTGACTTGACCTGATCAACTTGTCTTATCTTGACCTGATGTGACTTGTCTTGACATGAATTGTCCTGATTTGTTTTGTCTTGTCTGTTCTTGTTTATCTTGACCTGACTTGACCAGTCTTGTCTTGACTTGACCTGACTTGTCTTGACTTCAGTTGACTTGTCCTGACTTGACTTGACCTGATTCTACTTGTCTTGTCTTTTCTTGACTTGACTTGAAGTGATCTGACCTGATTTGACTTGAGCTGATTCGACCTGTCTTGTCTTCACCTGACCGGTCTTAAGCATGGGACGGACCGATCTAACTTCAGAGGACAAGTGCAGACCAAGACAGACGGTCAGATCACTTTGCATTGCCTCACGTCTTCTGTTAAATGTTGTCCATAAATACCAATTCAACATGTTGAATTGACCGGAAAACCGCTGAGGAGAATCAATGAGGTCTGAAGTTGCAGGACACACCGCAAACACTGCAGGAGATCTTTGGCCACAGACAGCCCAAGACACCTTGACAAGAGCTGAGGGTGGACTGTTGGCTTGGTGTGTCAGTTGACTTGTCTTGACGCGTCCTGACTAGACTTGACTTGAGTGGACTAACTGACCTTTTCCTACAAAATGTCTGCAAAATGTCTGCGAAGAGCGACTCTAACCTAGCCCAAGACTGGGGACACGCTACATAACTGAACCAACTGAAAATAACGGACATCACACACTAAAAGACTGGCCTACGCAGATTTGTGTCCTTCTCTTCTGTTCTGTTTTCATTGCCTAATATTTGTCCAGGTGGGAATTGTAAAAAATTTTAAATGTTTGAAATAATACCTATAGTCCCAGCTGCATCAGGAGGCAAGAAATTAAAAACCCTCCGTATGACAGACCCAAACAAGCACCGACACACTCCAACCTGAAAATCAGTTGTGGTGCCAGGTCGTGGCTGGAATCAGTCTAAAATCACATAGTGAGTCCCCAGCCTATCACAGTGGGTGTTTTGAAGGTCTTATTCTGGTTCACTTAGAGATTACCTCACATTTTAGGTCACAGAGCAGCTTCAGTGTGCTAGAGACTTGTTGTTATTAGGCTAACAGCTGGTGGCCTTGGCAAAGTGACAGAATTATAGTATTGGATTAGGAAAACAGCCTGAATCCTATCTGCTCTGGTCACTTGACAGCACTGTGACAACGACGTAACCACTGGGGGGGGGAAAAAAGGAAAACCCACAGTGTGTTTTTCACATGCTGCTGGCTGAGATGTGTTTTATCAAACCAAGCGCATGCCAGTACACTGTGTTACGTGATTATGTTTGTTCATATTCTTCAGGACAAACATTTCTATGAATGTGTGTCTGTGTGTGTATGTGCGCGTGTTTGTGTGTGTGAGGAAATGCCTTTAGTGGTCCACAGCGGAAGGTTTCGGTCCAGCCACATCCTGCTATTGTGTATGTTCACTCACAAGCACACAGACACACACACACACACACACACACACACACACACACACACACACAGGCAGTGTGGGGTCTTTCTCATTCATTTCCAGGATACAGTGAAGCCAGAGAATGTAAAAGGGAAATAAATGACTTTCCTCTTTGTCAGTCGTCAATAGCAGCTAGCCTGCCTTGGCTAACATTGGCTGACACTGTAAAGATTAAATCTGACTTATCTGACCATCTTTGTATTTGGTGAATTCATATTTTTCAGTTTCCTCAAGTTCATTCGCCCATCAAAAGATAACAACCATACCATCATAAAAAGCAGCTCTGCTTTACCACAAGTGAGCTTTCCATTGCATAAAATAAAACTGAAATACCATGATAGAATATAATAGAATATTACCAAGACTTGTGTTATAAATTTGTCTTATAAAGCAGAAATTATTGCCACCATCAAGAAATTATTAAATGAATGACAACAAATGTGTAAATGACTCAGTATGATTTAAGACACTATACCTTGTTGCATAATATATTCATTCACTACATACCAGGCCTACTTGGCCTCCAGTTTTAGCTCGGAACCCAAGCTGAGTAAATGTAGTTTCTCACACTGGGATTAAAATATAATATTGCTCTAGCAGTCTGGCACACTGCCAAAAACAGACCTCCAACACATTTTGGCTTTCCATCCAGAGTTAAAAACCCTGAGAAATCAGTAGCTTGCTCCATTAGACTGACACTGATTTATGAATGCCACCTAGAGAAAAATGATGCACCATTTTATGAGTCATTATGAGTCTGATGATTATGACTGTTAGACATACATCACAGGGAAGTCATAGAGCTGCTATTTTAGCACTACATTATGTTTGCCAATATTTTAATTGTTGTTTTTAAGTCTCACCCTTGCAAGGTTAATATTTTGCTTCTATCTAAGAACAGCTAAACTAGGAAAGGTATGCTGTAAGATGTTTGTGATAGAAGCACCCACCAATTGTCATATGTTAAATACTGTGGAGTTGTAACATATGAGTCTGTCATGTTGAAAGCATTCAGTGTGTAAGATATATGTCTTCCTGAGGTTAGACAGATATGTGCCTTATTTATTTACCAAGTTATTTGTGATTATATATCTGTTAAATTGTAGGTCCTGATTGCTGACAGCAAATGTATTATTATACTACCTGTGATTTAATAGCAGTGCTTCCATTTTATGTTTTAATTCTCACTATTTGATCATATCTATTTTAGGTGTATTCTTTTGAGATGATTCTTATAAGATTCATTAAAGTTTTACTTGTATAAATTCCATAAATAGCCATGACACAAAAACAGGCCTGTATTACTTCACAGTCTGCAAACAGTACCGATATAAACAAACCTTTTACAGCCTACATACTCACAAAAACTTAGCTAACTTTAGCTGTCACATACTGACCAAACAGTCAAAAGTATCAACAAAGCCAGTAGCAAGGAGACAGTGGTTCAACAAGAGGCGCCATACTGCAATTACAAACTGGCACTTTAAGGTCTACCCCTGCATTACAGTCACAACTTCCACTTAGTTAAACATTAGGGTGATGGTGATTTCATTTGTTTGCAAAAGTAGAAGTCCTAGATGCTGAGTTTTGGCTAGATGCTGAGGCTTTTGGTTTGATGCCAGAGTAAAGAGAGTTGGGGTAGTCTAAATGTAAGGAGATAAAAGCATGAATGGCTTTCTCCAGATTACTAAATGAGGTCAAATAACACCAATTCTGGTAAGTTTTCATTTAGCTGCAAACAAAATTGTGACATCTGGTGCTTTATATTACCAAACTGTCCCATCTGAGTGACTGAGCCATTCAAATCACTGGGTTTCAGGGGGAGAATATTACTGTCTTCTGCATATCAGTGGAAAAACAGAAAACATGTCAAGTTTACAGATAATAGGGTCAAGTAGGAGCATCTATATGGAAAATAGAATGGGGCCGGAAATGTAGCCTTGAGGAGCTCCACAGGTAGTGTGTTTTTAAGAAGAGGAAGAGTTTCCTATTGTGATGGGGAAAGTTGTATGTGAGAGGCCTGAGCTGAACCAGTTAAAGATTCTGTAGGTAACTATTTTCCTTAACAATTTTGACAAATCACCATTATAGAGGACATGAGCCAAACTAAATGCACTGATAAAAAAAAAAACAGTCCTCTGGGCTGCTCCAGGGGCTGTAATTTCATTTGTTAAAATCAAACAACCTCAAGGAAGCTTTGCTACCTCAGTGACAATCATGTCTCGTGCACAAACACTGTGCACTACTGCTGTGCACGTTCGCTTCCCCTCCATCTGGGAGGGAGGTGCAATGCTGTTTTAGTAAACAAATTTTGATGAAACTCCACTTATTCTACAAAGTTACCTACACAAGCTTAAAGTGTTGTTTCCTCTGCACCAAGCCAAAAAGGCGGTCAATTAATACTGCATGGTCTATAGCTTATAGATAAGCTTTAATAGAATTAAAATCAAACTCTCACCCCAATCTGTTGTTAAAGGAATCAGCTACTTCAGCTACTGACTCATAAAATTATCATTTGAGTTGAAATGACTTTCTCTAATAATAATATAATAATTACAGTTGTGGTTAAAAACTGAAGCTTGGAGAAGTTTGCAGAAGACTGTAGTTACTGGGCTTTAAGGGCCACAGGATTTAAGGTTGTTAATGTTTTTTTGACGAGTTGAACACATATCAAGATATGGTTTTTACTAGAGATGAGAGAGAGACAGGTTCAAAACAGCTAGTATTCATGTAAAGGGAAGTGAAGCCTTATATGCTCAAATGATTTTGTTAAAAATCTCAGTTGAATGTCTACTACAGTTAATAGAGCCTCTGGATTAGTTTTTGGATTTTTAGATTTGAAATAAGTGAAAAGAATCAAACCCACTAGCCATTAAAAGACATACAGAATGAGAGTGCTAACCCTGGCAGTGTTAGTGCCATGCTATCTCCAGTAGAGATAAATGATGCTGATATCCCCAGTGTGCTGTAGAGCAAAATCATTGCCTGCAGG
The DNA here is from genome assembly GCA_900302535.1 of Neoniphon sammara. Lineage (NCBI taxonomy): Eukaryota > Metazoa > Chordata > Actinopteri > Holocentriformes > Holocentridae > Neoniphon > Neoniphon sammara. The sequence continues at coordinate 8,504 of OMKZ01051380.1, read as the reverse complement.
CTGTCGCAAATGATTCTTAAGAGCTTTGTGCTTTAATTAGGCCTAACACATTAAATCCATTCCATATGTTTTATGGTTGTGGTCATTTTATAGCTTACACTCATTGCTTTGTAAATTATATGGTGGGCTGGGAGAATATGCAGCTCTCACTGGCTGAAAGGTGACCATTAATTTTGTTATTATTCACTGTAACCAGTCATCTCTAATGTGATAGCCAGATCTGAGCATCCCATCTCCACCTTAAGTTCCATGTATACATTTTAATTTGCCATTTAATTTAACATGGCTGGATAATGGACTCATATCATAGTTTAAATTAGCTGTAAATCTTAGATTCACTGCGTTCTACTAAGTTGGAAAAAAACAACAACAACAACAACAAAAAAAAAAAACAGGATATTTGGGACTGCAGTATCTAGTATTTTACCTGGAGGTTGTCTTAGTTCATTCTGCTCCTGGTTTGATTAATATACTGTGCAGAGGTTGCCGTTTTATCATAATGTTGCTTTTCCTGAATGGTACAATGTATTTCCTCCAGGCTATACAGCATGATAGATTGGGCTTTTTGGATTTTACAGTAGCTGACAGTATAATTACATAAACACAGCTGCACGCAGACTGCACAGTGACTATGATATGATACAGTTCACACCGCTTTTTCGTGCTACAGTATTATTACCTACAGGATTACCAGCAGCTCCCACATAATTCAGACTATATCACGCTTTAGACTATGACATTATGCAGATTACACTAGTTTTCCATTCTGCGCTGCCACATGTCATTAGCCGCCTGCTGACCCGTGGGATTCTGCAGCTCTTCACTTTGATTTGCAATACAAACACTCTGCAGATGCACACTGGTAATAGAAAGCATAGTCTGGTCCAGTACAATCACCTAGTGATGTAGTGGTAAATAAACAGGTGGATAACTGATGAACTCCAGGCAGTCATCATCGTGAGGCAGTAATTACCATCAATGCACTGTAAACATAAAATTCAGACTTCAGATAAACATTCATTTATGTTTTTTCCTCAAGGACCTGTATGCTCAGATCATTTTGATATTACCTACCATGAAATATACTGTAAATTTATATCATAAAGATTTATGAAGAAGGTGGGTACACTGAGTTTAGTTGGGCTTACCCTCCAACATGTTTTACTATCAGTTGCAGTTTGTGGTCCTCATTTTATAGCATGTTTTATAACAGGTTATCACATAACCTAAAAAGTTGACAGTTGTGAAGATATGAGATTTTCACCTGACCATGGCAACATGTCATACTGCTTGTACTGTGGAGGTCCTGCACAAAATCTTTCATTTAAAGTAGTAATCTGTGAGATTCTTTTTGTTTTTTCATGACTGTATCTCCATCTTTATTGCTAAGCATCGCTGTGGTGTTTCGGCGCTGCACTTCCCAGAGATCACCTGTCAATCAAACAGTGTGTCCAGCACTGTGACGTCTTTTTCCTTGGATTGATGAAGTTTCTGCAGGTAGTGCTCTTTTCTCTGTCTGCTCGGCCACAACAGCCAGACAAATGCTTCTAATGATGACATGCATACACTTCCTGAAAAGTTTATGTTTTTTTTTTTCCTTTTTTGGGAGACATGAGGTTATTCAACCCTGTACTTAGATTGGTGACGTGCGTTGTATAGGTACAACATCTTACACTGATTTAAGTCCCCCTCCCACTGACATTAACATGCAGTTTCCGTCGGATTCAGCTTTACCTGCAGGCTGTCCCATGTGATCCTGCAGGAGCGGACTTTAATTTTGCTGCATTGTCCTTCAACAGTAAATTCCTGCACCAAATCCACCTCATTCCACTCCATCCCGTCAGCCTTTCAGGGAAACAGCAGACGTTTATGAGAGGGGATAGAAAAATCAGCCAGAAGACCAGCGGAGGAAGAGAGAAAAGCCCGGAGGGGAAAAACGAGAGCGATCCTTATCACAACTTTCCCTCTCGTTCGCCCGGTGGTCTGCTGTGATTTACGACACGCGCTCTCGCTCTCTCACTCTCTCTCTCTCTAACTCACCCTCTCTCTCCTGCTCAGCCCACACTCCCCCCTTTTTATCTCTCTCACACAAACTCTCTCTCACTCTCCTGTGTTGATATTTTCTCACATTGTGTGTGAAGAGTGTAGATGCCACTAATGTGATACTGCACTCAATTACTACGCATAAACAAATAAACCTACACACTGGGGCGAAACAAGCATCACAAGGGCTAGCGCAAGATTGATAGAGTTATTTCTCTCTCTTTCTACACCTCCCTTCATCCATCCCTCTCTCTAGACCTTCATCCATCTTCCTTTCTATACCTCCATCATCCCTCTCTTTCCGCAGCTGGATTTTTGCTGCAGCATCTCTCTCTCCCTCTCTCTCCCTCTCTCTCTCTCTCTCTCTCTCTGTCAGTAGGGAAATCACTGCACCACAGCATGATAAGGTAGCAGTTCCCAGTCAACCTCTCTCTCTCTTTCTCTCTCTCTCTCACATCTCACTCCAGATGTGTGTTATGAGGAAGATGATGAGGATGATGATGCTGGTGGATTAACAGCCACTGCCGCGTGCGCGGCGATCTCGTGGCACAGATTCCCGCCAGACGCGTCCATCAATGCACACACACACACGCACACACACCACATTAACAGCTGACTCCTGCTGCGTCATATTTTCCTCCCCTCTCTCTCTCTCTCTCTCTCTCTCTGCCTCACTCTCTGCAATACACACACACACATAAATGCAATGTTTCTGTGTGTCTCAGACACACACTCAATGTAATGCAGACATACAATGGTGTCTCTCAGTAACCCCCCACACACACCAGATACACGTGCACACACACACACACACACACACACACATACACACACACACACACACAGCCAGTAATGAAAGCAGACTGAAATTCCTGCCAGTGCTGCTGTTCTGGGTGCAGGCATCAGTGGCTGTGAATGTGCTGCATGTATGTGTGTGTGTGTGTGTGTATGTGTGTGTGTGTGTGTGTGTTTGTTACATTTGAATACATTCAATGCATTTAAAGTGAGTTTACCCTTCTTTTCATTACTTATATGTAAGTACAATAATTTTTGTTAGATTGTCCCATTGGTCAACTATGAGAACCCCAAAGTCATTCATGTGTCCCCGGTAGATCAATCTAATGCAACACTAGACTACAGGCCAGCGTTACATTACTTCTGATTGGTCGAGCTGGCTACATGCTCCAAATGTGGTCAATGTGGCATGAACAGGCAGTGGTACACAGACTTCAGGGGGCGTGTTAGGAATGAGCAACAGTGGCTGCATCTGTTTCTTCTGTCTATCAGTTGGACTGATGCCGTGCATTTAGTGAACTACCATGTAGAAAATGTTTCCCTGCAGGGGTCCAGCAGGCCCGATTTCACAGCTATGTAGAATATTACACAGGACATTATACAAACAGCAATGCACCTCAGTTTCAGGAGCCTTGTTCAAACATTTGAGCGCAAAAGATAATATACAGTTGGAATGTAGAGAATATGAATGGAAAATAACATTTTTGGACACCAATATCAGTAATGATTCTTCTAATTCAATACCTGTTTAAGACTGTCACCTGTCCTCAGACCTATTCTAAGGCAGCTTGTTGAATGGAAGCGTATTTAACTCAGTGATAATTATTCACTTAATGACATTTTTACATACCATCTGTTTCTCTATATAGAATTGGGCCATGCCAGTGACTTCTTCAATTAAATGTCCATAAAATAAAAGAACATTTGAGTTTTAGTTGTGAGAACACACCACCGCCGTGGAACTCTTTTCTAGCACCCAAACATCTTAAACACTTTCTCTTAGCCTATAGCTGTTTTTCTTTACATAACTTCATAAATTTGTTGCCTAGCTTTTTGTTTCTTACCTTAAGCCTACATGAAAATTATCTAGAGTTTTTGTTGTTGCCTCAAACCAAAGAAAGAGAACATTCAGGCATTACTGTTCTGGGTGGCATTAGTCACTAATCAATGTTGAATGCTCACAGATTTTTGATTGTGGTGAAACCTGGCACACATTTTCATAAATATCCTGCGAGTACAACAATGTGAGCACATTGTATGAGCAGAAAAACCTGATTGCAAAGTGCTGTAACATTTCTTCTGCTCACCTAATTATGAATCAAGGCCTGTCACTTTTAATTTAATCCATTCAAAATCAAAGTGGAAAGTGGCTTTCTTTTGCTAATGACAGAGCATCCAGAGCAATTATATGCTAATGTACCAGACAGAACGTTGCTCTTTCCACTAAATTTCACATATGTTGTGATTATGGCCATAATCTAAACCAGACACAGATATTTGACCTCTTCTGAGTGTGAGTATTACCTTTCAAAACAGTGTTTATGTGCGTTGAGTTAAGCGCACACACAGATACATATGCACACACACAGTGTTCTGATAATAAGTCCCACCAGTAACGAAATCCATCCCCTCCCATCTGCTGTGCCCCTCCAGTAAAAATATTCCTCCTAATCTTCAATAATACTCCTCTGGCATTCCTGCAGCCCCAGGTGGCCACAGAGGAAAAGTCTATTATCAGAACCACTTCAATGACCCAACATTCACACAGCAGGGTGGCCTGGTGGTTAGAGAGACAGTCCCGTCACAGAAATGTCACAGCTTTGGTCCGTACAACAGCCAGTGTGTTCATAAACAGTTATGTCTCTTAAAGTTGTGTCAACTGGCATTCGCAGAATTTTACATAGCAGAGCACCACACGCTTCACCAGTTGGATTTAGGGAACATACACTAGATGCCCAGTTGGATTTAAGGGAACATACTAGTAAGTGGTTGGATTTAGTGAACACATACTTGTAACCAAGTGGATTTAAGGAACACACTAGTAACCAGTTGGATTTAGGGAACAAACACTAGATAACCAGTTAGACTAAGGGAACATGCACTAGATGACGAGTTGGATGTAGGAAATGCACACTAGTAAGCAGATGGATTAAGGGAACACACACCAGATATCCAGTTAGACTAAGGGAACATCCACTTTATGACTTGTTACATTTAAGGATCACATACTAGATTTAAAGAATGCACACACTCATTTTACCGCCATAGACCCTCCAAAATCACACCAAAACACACAACTCTCTCATTGGCTGCCGCCAATCTCCATCCACATGTGAGTGCTTGACTAGTTCACACTACAGCAGTGGTTCCCAAACCACTGAGTCTCTTTATGTGGGTGGAGACAGTGGACAGTGGCAACACGCAGGTCAAAAGCCGCGATTCCTGCAAACAAAAGGGGCGCGTGCAGTAAACAATAAAAACGGTTGCCCATGGCAACACTATGTTGTGCTTGAAAAACCTCTGCAACGCATCGTGGGCTAACATTTTTAAATATGAGTAACGGCTATCTCTGTTTTATTCGCTTATGAGCTCCATTGTACATGTAATAAAGTTTATTTAGTGAGAGGGGGAAAAAAAAACATGCAGATTCTGTGGCACCCCTGGACAGCTGTCACGGCACACCAGGGTGCCACGGCACCCACTTTGGGAACCAGAGCACTACAGGACACTGCCAGTTGTATCAGGAGGCAAGAGTTTAATGTTGTGAAGCCTGACACACTACAACATCATCTGTATGACCGACACAAGCTTGAACCAACTCAAGCTACAGCTAAAGTCATGTAGTGTGTCAACAGCTTCACCTGCTAACTGATTAGATTATACCATCAGCTAGGAAATGTTTTAAACGTGAATGTGAAACACAGGACAAATAGTGCTGAGCTCTGAGAGCAGCCTAACCTTCATCAGGGCATTACTGGTGTGAACTGGTGTCACATTGTGTTTGAGGTCTGCCGACGTCCCTGAACCCACACTATCACGTTACTTCATGAAGCATTTCTGGTGACAGACACACAGCCAAAATATTCATCTTAATCTATGACAACACAACCTTTGACATGGATGTATTGCCAAGAGCACACACACACACAGACACAAACACACACACCTAACATCGTATTATGTCCCACAGCAGTGCTCCCACACACAGCTGGATGGCGTAGAGTTACACACAGTTGGATTGTGTGTGTGTGTGTGTGTGTGTGTGTGTGTGTGTGTGTCTCCCAGTGCTCAAGGCGAGGTTAGGGCGAGGTTTATATGAGGCAGAGGGAATGCTGGGATAGGACTTGTGCTTGACTGGAGGGACAGTGACAAGTGTCAAGAGTTACTATTTGAACTGCGTTAAAAGCATCACACATACTGGGCAAAAAATTTGATGTTTCTTTTGTAATCTGCCTATAAATTGCTTGATGAATGACTTAATTAGACAACACAACAATAAAATAAACATGACAAGATAATACAATTAAAACAGGGCAGGCAGCATAATGGTGGTGAGGTAAATTATGAAATGACGAGCTACGTGTTACAGAACATTTTTTAAGGATTTAAAAATATATATATATTATCACAAGTAACTGATTTCATTTCAGAGAAAATTCTATTTAATCAAAAGGTACATAAAGACATTTTTCCCATCAGGCTCTTAAGTCGACACAGAGCAAAATCAGAGCGACTCCCTCTTGTTACATAATTATGTGTATCTGTAATGAGAGTAAAACTATTTTCCAGATAACTTGGCACAGAGTTGTTTACAACTTTGTGTGTAAGTCTGGCAGTAATCAGTGTGATCTGTTTGTCTGCTGGAAGCCAATTCAGTTCCGTAAAGTGAGAATCATCAAGGTGAATATGATGATGGAGCTTTAAAAGAACTCTGATCGGTTTGTTTTGAGCTGTTTCTAGTTGTTGTTTGATATGTTCAGGTACAACAGCTTTGGATTAAAGTCCCTGCTAACATTCGTAGAGCTGGCTTGTCTTTTGGTACACCTTGTACTTTTAAAGCCATAGTTTCCCCAGAAAGGTGGCTGTCTAGAACACATCTTTGGGTGTTCAAGACTAGCCTGGTGTTGCCAGACCTTATATTTCATCTCAAATGAGATGGAAAGCAAGTTTAAATGTGAAACAAGAACTCGCGAGATTTCCGTGTAGTATCTATTCTAGTTCAAGACAACCACTAGAAAAGTAACACTGCAGCAGTGATTTGGGAGTCCTCAACTTTGACACTAAATCCTGGTGATTTCCCAGATTTAGAACCAAATAATATTTCCCTTTTATTAATATTCAGAGGCAGTTTATTATGAGAAAGCCTGGTTAGTAAGCCACATCTATGTGGCAGTTTTCACTCAGACTAGAAGCGCTGTTTTTAAGTAACCTCAACACCGCAAGTTAAATGCACCTTGCCATTTTTTGATGTCCCATAAACAAATAAGGTAGCTTTTTAATTCTTTAGACGTTTTGGCTGTAAGTAATTTGTTATAATTTAAAGGCAAATGTAGTGTTTGCTGGCTGACCCTTGCAGTCGAGGTGGCTAGCTAGCAGCACCAGACCTACAACACAAAACAGACGCTGTGTTTGAGTGCTGTAGGAATAAGTATTACTAGCCGAATGCACATGACCAACAGTAAAATGGTAAAGACGTTTGAGAAAGTGTAAATTTTCGATTGTTCTTAAAAATCAGACATTAGGATCTTAATTCATGTTATAAGAATTTTCCCAACACTGAACGTAATAATAACGTAAAAAATTCCTATAGTGGATAAATTGCATTATTTTTAAAAAGAGAAACAATGAATGAGTAATGCTGTATGTCTTTGAGTAACAAGTCTCAAACTGCTTTACACTACAGTTTCTCTCACACACACACAGACACACACACACAGCACTGTCAGCTGCTCATCAGTTTACATTCTGTCAAACAACAGCTGATGTGTGTGTGTGTGTGTGTGTGTGTGTGGGTGATCTATTGCACGTATGATTATATAGAGCCAAGAGTCACACCCTGACACCAGGAGTCATACATCCACATCCTGACGTAAGGCGGACACACACACGCACACACACACACATACACACACACACACACACACTCAGACAAAACAACAGTGTGAGACCCAAACACACATGGCCATAAGTAACCACACCCTGCCTGCACATCCAGCGTCCAGTTTTCACGAGACATAAACCACACTAACCTACACACACACACACACACACACACACACACATGACCAGCAGTCCCACCCTGACATAGAGACAAACTGTTTGACAAGCAGCAACAGTCAGCCAGTATGTGTGTGTGTGTGTGTGTGAGAGAGAGAGAGAAAGAGACAGGATGGCTTCTTCAATGAACAAGAAAATCAAACACACACCCACACTGCAAAGCCGCCCAGTTTGTTCCACTGTCCAGTTTTTCAGTTGTTCCACTAAGGATGATGAGCTGGTGTAAGAACACGCCAACTGAGACATAAAATGGAAAGTTGGGTAGAGAAGTAGAGTGGAAAGTACACACACACACACACACACACACACACACACACACACAGAAAGGAACAAGAAATACACTTCCAGAACTCACCCTCTCGCTCCTTTCTTCCCTTGAACTTTTTCGT
>OMKZ01051379.1:0-12909 GCA_900302535.1 Neoniphon sammara | reverse complement strand
TATATATATATATAGAGAGAGAGAGAGAGAGAGAGAGAGAGAGAGAGAGAGATGTATATGTATATCTATCTATATGTATATAGATAGATAGGTAGATAGCTAGATAGACAGATAGATATAGATAGTATATGATATGTTTATGTGAAAAAGACACAAACTGAAGATTCTTCATGGCTTTTACATTAACATGTAGGACACATTTGAACTGTGTAGCACTTAATGGGATCTGACAGGTTGGCATAATCCAGTGCTGAAATTCTGACACAGAAATAGGCTAAAAGCATTCACACAGATGTTCATGCAAGCAGACAGGCTGTCGTCATGTGATGTGGGCAAATTTTCTAACTCTCTTATTCTGCTTCATGTCATTTCACTTATTCTGGGGCTAATTTTGGCTGCTGCCATGTGTCGTAAACAACGTGATTCGCAGGGATTAGAGGTATACTGAACTTTAAGGTGCAGTGGTATGCATCCGCCAATGTCAACAGCATTTTTTTTTTTTGTGAATGTGATGAATACCAAAATACACACACTGCAGCAACACTATGAACAATATACCGCACACCATGACGATTTAATAAAATGGAAGGTTTATAATAGTCACTTTAAAAGAATACTTCAATGTTTTGGGCAAAATACCTTTTTTCTGACTCACCCAGACTAAGACAAGATGTTCGATACTATTTTCACCTCTGTATGTCCACTGGTCTGGTTCTTAGGGATAGCATTTCTTGTTAGCTTATCCTAAAGACTTGAAGCCTAAAGGAGTCATTAGCCTAGCTCCATCAAAGTGGAAAATAGAAACCTTACAGCAACTCCAAAGCTTTCTTATTTACTTGCTGTATCGTGTATTTGAAATACACATGATACAGAGAGTCATTTTTGGAGAAGTTAGATGGTAGGAACTTTGACAGAGCTAGGCTAATGACTCCTGTAGACTTCAAGTCTCTATGCTAAGCTAACATGAAATGCTATCCAGAGGAACCGAACCAGTGGACGTACAGAGGTGAAAATGGTATCGAACATCTTGTCTCAGTCTGGGTAAGTTGGAAAAATGTTTGAGTATTCCTTTAAGGTGGACCAAAAGTGATGATACAAATAAAATACCATAATACATCTTGGCATTATCACCCACCATTTTAAAAGACCAACAGTTAGCAGACTCACCTTTTGACTGTGAACTGGATGCGATGGCTCTGCTCGAGGATCTTCATTAGTGTCTTCGTGTCATACTCGGAGGGCTTCTTCAGGGCGACTCCCTCTGGCAAGCCATGGGCCACCACACAGCTGGGGTCCTTCTGGATCCACTCATAAGGCACGGGGACCAAGCTGCTCTTTCCCACAGCCTCACCTGCATATCGCAAGGGGGATGTTAATTACTTTGGTACGCACACAACTTGTGAGAAATTATGCAACAGCCAGCACTAAATGCTCTGTGCTCTGATTAGCTGAACAGCTGAAACTCATTTTATGATGGGTGAGGACATTTTTTTTAAAGGTGTATGTGACATAGTTAGAATATTACCCCTATAAAAAAGTTTGAAATACCAACAGTTCCTGAATTGTAACAGAAAAAACTGCATTAATTATCTGCATAAAAAGCATGGTCTGTTAGCACAATGTTATGGCTTATAATATAAAGCCATAAAGCACTATAATTGCAACAAAAAACAGCAAACAGACAAATAGTACTGAATATTGTTTAAAAAAAGAAGCATTCTGTGGAGTAAGGATAGTGAGTGTAATTGTTATTGTAAAGGTTTTGGGGATAAAGAGGACTTCCCAGAAAAACCTATTTTGTCTGGTGACTCCTTACTGTAAAGTACAGTGAAGACTTCCTCCACCATTTTCCTCAGGACAAAGATGTTGGACTGGGGGTCCGACGGAGCTCTCGGTTTCCCGTGCTCGCCCTCCTTGCTCAGTTTGCTGAGCTCGCCTTCCTGGACTTTGGTATGGGCATTGGCTGCGGTCAACGTTTGCAGACAGGGCACCCCTGAAGCCAAACAATACAAGTCAAATCCTGCAAATTCCAGTAATGTGAAAAAATAACAAGTGCATTTAGCAGATGCTTGAGAGGTCCGACAGGCCCGAAGGCGTGTGGTGCTTTCTGTGTTGAAAAGGTAGGTGAGGACAGTTTTGGAAAGGGAGCAGTTTTTCTTCTCCTCTAGAGGGTCAGGGCTTGTCTATGAGGGTCAACAGAAATCTGATGGTGATTGAGAGCCTGCTTCACACTGTCACCTATTGAAAAATGTTGCCACTTGAATTAATGACTTGTCACACTATGTGTCAGACCTCTACTGACTGGATAAATGTAAAGCATTTTCCAGAAAAGGTGATTAAGTAGACTGCATTCAGCCATCCAATTCAAACCTGCGTACACTGGATTTTGATGTGTGCTTTTTCTTGTAGTTGAAAATTTGTGAACTACTTCAAATCATAACTTCTCTTTATTTATTTCTTTATGAAAAAGAAGCAACCCAGAGCTACTGTTCCCTGTAACAGGATCAGAAAGCTAATTCCACCTCTTGCATGCAGCTGCACAAAATTATACCAAGAGGTCACAATCTCTCAAACTGCTACTATTAGCAGTGAAACAATGTAACCTTTGAGAATAATTTCTTGTTTTACCTCAGTGCTCAAGTTAAAGAGGTGTCTCTTACCTCCAAACACTGATTTCTGAAACAAGGCAAAGCTGAGAGCATTGCCTGCTAGCTTGCTCATAAGAAATGATGGTTCATGCTGATATATGTGCTGCATCCGAAATGGAAACTGAAGTTGTGCCGTGATCAGTGAAGGAGTTTATAATCTGACATAAGTGCTGATATCACAGGGTGTGTGGTGTGTCCGTCTTCAATATTTTGTCAGAATATTTAGTCAGATAATCATTTGCTTTAATTTTGTTAAAGGGACATTCTGTAATCTATAACCTTTATTGACCTCTACCAGCCACCTGTAGGAATTGTAACAACATGAATAAAACTTATCTCCCCCAACAAACGTCTCTGACGTACTTCTTGGCATGTGAAGACTCCACATTGTGGTAGAAGGTACAAAACAATTAACCCTGACTTTCACATACAGGATTTAAAGTGGAAAATAGTTTCATGACGGAGACTTTCTCATGTCAGCGTCACCTTCACGAATCATGCAAAAAATCTCCCAAAGCAATTAGAATTTCTCAGGTCACTTTTAATTAGTTTTTGCTTGAATCCACATCCTGTCACTCCAAAATCAAGTAGTTTTTAGTCTAAATTTGGCCAGTCTTTTTCAAGGGAAGTGAGTATCTGTAAAACATTGCTGCACATGGTAATTACAGAACTATACGGCGGTGTGTGTGGGGATGTTCAGTAGTTTTGAAGCCTACAAGGAAACCCATACTTCATATAAACTGATGTAGAGCACTAAAGACAGTAATCCCAGATTCAAATGTGTTTAACCTAACAATTCTAAATTGAAAACTACCTCTGAAACACTGGATGTACACCTGAAAAACACAGATCAAATTCTCAATTAAACATGAAACAAGCCAGAAACAAGGGGACGGGTGTAACGGCAGCCGTAATTGCCATATATGTATTGCATTGTGTTTTGTTATTTATTTTGCTGCAGGCTAAATGCCAACCTTTTATATATATCACAGGAAAATTATTTTTGTTTAGATTGGGGGAAAAAATATTTTATTTAAAAATATAGCCGAAAACATTTTACTGGTTCACAGTCATGTTAACCTGGATTAAAGCTCAGGGGGAGGACCCAGAACTTGCCACAATGGCACTGAAGGCATTGTTGCCATTTCCATCCACATACTTGTGTGAGGCCGGATTTTCAGCTCTGACCGTCACCAAAACAAGGCTCCGGAGCAGACCGGATGTTAGACACACGTTGCGCTTGTCACTCACGCACATCACATCACGCTACGACCACCTTGTCTCTGGAAAACAGGCCCAGGGCTCGCATTGATGGTGAGTTAAGTTTTGCTTTAGGGGCGTTTTGTACAGTAGTTACACTTTTACAATGCTTCTCATATCATGATAAGACACTAGTAGTAAAGTGCCATCAAATCACCACCCCCGCTGGTCCACCAGAAATGATAGATTTTGTCCGTAGAGTCAAAAACGTCGGGAACCCCTGTTCTAGTGTGTGATTGAGTTAGCATTTTATGTATTAATCAAATGAAAAATATTATTAAAAATTACATTTTTATACAAACGCTGAACCCATATTGAAGTCTTCATGAGGTTAAGTGAGTTACACTAAGTGCCAGAAAATGGCACAGTGGAAAATGTCATGGGCATTCAGTCTCAGGGCTGAGGTTCTGAATTAACAGCAGCCACTTTATTAGGTGTACACTTCCCTATTTACACAAAATGCTTTGCCAGTCGTACATTTCATCAAGGCCAATTACTCGCCATTATTTCAATCACTTAAAATAATGTTTTTTTTGCCAACTGCAAGCATTTCCAAGGATTAATGGACCAGCTAACATTAGTGCACTTCATGTGGAAACCAGTGGATTATTTATGGATATTTTATGACAGACACTGTGCAAACTAACATTACTTCTGCTAACTTACTTTAGGCATACAGCATAAGTACACGACAATAACACAGCTCATCTCATCCCATAATTAACACAAGTCTCGTTTTCTCTCATCCCAATCACATGCGACTGACACACATCTCCAGTTCGCACATTATACCAGATGGAATGCTTGAAAAAAGAGATGTTTTTAAAACAGCAAAGACTTTCCCAAGGGAATAAATGAATTGCATTACTGCTGTGCAAGCAGTAGGGGAAGATGTTTTCATGACACTCCCAATACTGATTATATAACTTAACATGATATGTCCTAGTCATAATCATAGGCCACTATATGAGAGAGCCTACCCAGATCCTCTCATTTTTTAAAATCTAAGAGAAATCTGTCATGGTAATAGAGAACTTTAATGGCTGCATATAAAGAAACGTTTAGAAATTGTTTTAAGTAAAAGGTGCTCTGACTAGACAGCTTTTGATGATCATCCCATATGCTAATAATTGAAATAATGTAATACTGGGTGAAATTGCAAGCTGCTGCTGGTACTGGAAATATTGGCTGAACATTTGTGTGATCATAAAACTGCAAAACCCCAGCGGGACAGCCTGACACACTGAGACAGTCTCTTATTTGGCAGGTGTGTCTAAATGAAACCACCGTTGCAGCTTTAATTACAGCGAACAGTGCCCTTTCAGGAATTCATGGTGGAAAACAACAGCTTCACCGAGTGCACAGGAGAGCAGGGGTAACTTACGGCAAAACTTGTAGAAGTCTGTTTGGATTTCCCTCCTGGAGTTCAGAAACACCCGTCCCTTCTCAGTGCCCACAGCGATCACACTGTCTTCATGCACGGTGACACACGCCACCTCAGCATTGAGCTTAGACATGGCCATGCACTGCGAAACAGTGAGTCATAATTTACTCAGCAGTCACCTACCACAAAGTCTGCATGCAACAGATGCACAGCTGAAAGGCTCATGAGGCAAACCGATGCTTTCGTAACAATTGCATTCTGGGTCTGATTTGGCATGTGAAAAGATACTTCAAACTGGAGCTGTGAAAAAAAATCAATACAGCTGAGCATTGTGATATTGTTCACAATACTGTATAAATTTTCTAGCCCCTTGTACTGATAATGTATTATTTATGCACTTCATTTTCATATGAAGTTATGACATATGCATTTTAAAGCATTTAGTTTGAGTCTAGTGAAAGGAATACTCCAACATTCTGGGCAAAATGTTCTTTTTCAGACTTACCCAGACTGAGACAAGATGTTCGATACCATTATTACCTCTGTACGTCCACTGGTTTGGTACCTATGGCTAGCATTTTGTGTTAGCTTAGCATTAACATGTATTCAGCAGTTATAGTTCTTACCATCAAACTTCTCCTAAATCAACTCTAGTTTTCTTTTTTTTTGTTGTTGTTTTTTTTTAAATTCCAAGACATGTATTTCAAATACATGATACATGGTGTAAATAAGACAGCTTTGGAGTTGCTGTAAGGTTTATTTCTTGAAGTCTACAGGAGCCATTAGCTTAGCTCCATCAAAGTGAAAAAATAAATCTTACAGCAACTTCGAAACTGTCTTATTTACACAATATATTATGTGTATTTGAAATACACATCTTTGAAATCTTTTTAAAAACGGGAGTTGTTTTAGATGGTTGGAACTATAACTACTGAACACATGTATCCTTACGTGTGCGCTACGTGGAAGGATACATGAGTTGACTTCAAGTCTTTATGCTAAGCTAACACGAAATGCTACCCACAGGAACCGAACCAGTGGACGTACAGAGGTGGAAATAGTATCGAACGTCTTGTCTCAGTCTGGGTAAGTCAGAAAAAAGGGTATTTTGCCTAAAACGGTGGAGTATTCCTTTAAGATTAATCAGCTAGCAGCCAAGTTCTTGCAGGTTGTGCAGCTTTTTGTTGTGCCTAAAATGTGTTATTATGTGATACTGATTTGATAAAAGTTCCACATTTTCTGCTACAGGTGACACAACAGGCTGTATCAAGTAGATCGTTTTGTGTCACCGGATTCATCATATAATATGCTGTATATTTTATTTTCTACCTAGGTTTTATGCAGTAGGTTGTACTGTAGTTCTCTTTGTACATTTGCAGTCAATTCTGAAGAGCAGAGGATGTCAAAGTGAGAGACTGTATGAGCATGTATCTGCTATTTGACCCTGAAGACATTTGACAATTGAACTAAGCTAGCTTAATATTGCTGTTTGACACAGTGTCATCCTTTTTTTTTTCTGTCTTACTCTGGGTATGTGGGAAAAACAGAAAAATTCCCCAGAGCTGTCTCTGAACTATGTCTTTAACCAAATGACAGATACAGTACTTAGGCTTTTCTACAGTACAGTCTCCTTTTGATAACTAATAAAATCTAAATCCTTCATGAACATTTTTTCACCCTCAGTCTCTGAGCCTCCCCTGAAACTGTTAGACGGCCCCCAGGGGAGGCCAACCTCTCACTTTGAAAACCTCTGCTGTTGAGCACTGCAATGCATCGTGACACCAATCGTACTGTGAACCATGTATCAAGACAAATAAGCTCTTCAAAACCCATTCTGTTTAAACATCGCCTGTTCTCTCTACCCGTCTGCTGTGTCCTTGTCAGATGAGTGCAAGCCGGTACGTACCACTGAGTCGAGGGCGGACACCAGGCTGGTGAGGATCTCCTGTCTGGCTGACACCAGCGGGACTTGAGCTTCAGCCCGGGAGTTCGTCCTGATGCCTTCACATGCCAGCTTCCTCATCTGAGCCATGCCTCTCTGCTGGGACCGAAACAATGCAATTTTAGTCAGCCAGCCAGCCACAGTGCTGCAAAAGACAGCCCGTATGTGTTTCTGGATACATTCATGTGTGCATTTAGCAGGCATCTGCATACAAAAGTGATGTTTCGGCACGGGGTGTCCGTTTTGACTTTGAGCACGTGGTAAATCGCCGCTCAGAAATCTGCATCAATCTGATGCTGACGGCTGGGGGATGACTGGGGCTGAAGAGGGTAGGGGCTTTTTCTCACCTAAGAGGCTTAAAAAGTGTTGGTAATAGCCTTATTTTATATGCTAATACCCAAATCCGTGTGAAATCAGCTACTTATGATATGCCTTTATTGGCCAATTAGAACTAAAACACACTCAGATTATGTTACACAAGTCCCTTTATCCTTCATTTGCTCTCCTTGAAAGATGCAAAGAAATCTAGAGGTGGCTCTCAAGAAATGGAAAGACAAAGTGACTTAAGATGATGCCGTGTCCTTCCACAAGCACGGCAGGCACAAAAGATTTTGAAAGAAACATGTTACCAAAAGCAGACCGCCTTCACTCAAAATAACAAGCGGGATGTAAATAAAAGTAGAGAGACAAACAGATAGGAGTTGTAAAAAAAAAAAAAATTGCTAGCCTAAATCCAGGCACTGCGTTCTCATGGCAACTGAAATCCGTCTCCTTGGAAACTAATCTCGGGGCATTTGAACAATGCAGCTCTGGCCTTTAATCTCTCCAGACACTGGGAGCCATTATACTAGCCTCAGGCAAACCCAAACCACTGACTCAATAGCGAGAGCAGAGACAGGTCGAGAGACACAGACAGAGTGTGTGTGTGAGGGAGAGAGAGAGAGAAAGAGGGAGGGAGGGAGATGGCCTCAGCTGCACCACTTTGAACGTGCCAAGCCTATTGCCTGTCTAAATCTGCCTCCCCTGAGGCCACAGTAAACATTAGCCCCCTCCTAAATTATTATGGCCTCGAAATAGATGGCCTCTTTCCCTCACATATTTAAAGGCAAAGGAAGCAGCGAAGAGAAGAAAGGTTGGGATAAGTGCAGGGCCAGTACAATGTCAAGTCATTTGTTTAGCAAGAGAAAGCTCAAGTGTGATGTTACAGTGTTGTTACAGTGCTGCTCTAATGCTGCAGAGCTCAGCGTGGATTTGGGAACATGAACAAGTCTTTCACAAAGCTAAAAAAAAAAAAAAAAAAAGAAATAATCAGACCCAAGACAGACCTTTTGATGCCATGCAGGCACTAATCCTGACAATGTTTCCCCGACCATTGTCTTTGAGGCGCGGCCCGCTCCACCAATGTCACTTACTGGGAAAATAGATGTTTTTTTCCACAACATTTTTGGAATAATAAACTGTATGTACTGTATAATGTTTATTAGCATCTACAGAATGACATTTATGTAAGTTCCAAACTTATTCGTCGACTGAACTGAACAAAGAAATCCTTCAGCTGGCAAAGGCAGGATAGTTTCCATGCAGAATTTCGGTTTATAATACAGCTTAATCCCGACTGGTGTGCATTTCCAATTTATCACATGGATGCTACGACCTGTGCATCCTTGTGGCATAACACACGCATCGTTCTGCATTTTACACACACAAGGAGAATAACTTCTGTATAAGGTCGGTGATTTGACTGCACTTCATTGTCTTCGTTTTAAATTAGAAATTTCTTTTCCAGATTTTTTTTTTGGTCTTTTTTTTTCTTAATTTGATAGTAAGACAGGGAAAGATGGGTCGGTGGGACCCGTCTCACATGCATGCAGATGACATGCAGCAAAGAGCTAGACTCGACCATGGATCACTGCGCACAAGGACCGGTAAACACAGTTGAGCCACCAAGGTGCTCCACTTATAAATTTCTGTTATCAGAGCACACAGGATACAAGCTGATCTTGACTATTCACTGCACAAGGTCATAAAAAAGAGCGAGGGAAAGTGAAGACCGAGGCAGACAATGTGATGAGTACATGTGGAGAAAATGGATGTGATGTTTACAGTGCATAGGGTTGTTCAGCTTAAATAAGAGAGAGGCTGACAGATTGTCAGGTTGTCCCCCATCAATGTGGTGCATCCCCATTGAAGGTCAAATTATAGAGATTAGGCCTCAAGTGTGAAGAATACAACTGCAGTTTTATGATTATCATGCAGAAACAAATTTCACAACATGAAAGTTGGGGAAGATCAAAGCATTTTATAATTGATGACTGAACTGTCGTCACAATTTTTACCTTTAAAATTCACAGTAACTGCCTTTTGAAAATCAAATGATAATGGACTGGACTTTGTTTAAGATTTTAGTGTTTTACCCCAAATCTATATTTGGAAACAGTTTAATAATGTAAAGGAGCAGAGTGAAGTGATCACACCAAATGACTTCACAACTCCTACAGATGGCACCTCAACAACTGGAGGACACACTGATGAGAAGAAAAACTGGTATACTTTGACTTTTTTGGACTGGATTATGTCATTTGGGGTTTTTTAACATGCAAAGTCTGAGGAGGCAAGTGGATGTTGCAATACTGCCATTCCTGCTTTGTTGATGCTGGATTATGTTAGCCTTACCCTTAATTCACCGCTATTTGGCTGACTGTGACAATCCCCTACCAGCCTAATGTAGCACTGAGCAAGTTGCCATAAAGCTTACCAAGTCTCTAAAGAGCTGCTGTTGGCTGGAAATTGAGCTTCCATGCTGTTCATACTGGGAAGAACAGAGCTGGACAAAGAGAGGCTGGTCTTTATAGTAGACAAGTGTCTACCTCTGTGATTTTTCCTGCAGAAAGACCTGAACAAAAAGAGCCTTGGGTGGAAACTGCAAAGATTTTAAATTCAAGTAATTAACGTTACCCACCATTGATAGGTGCTCACTCATTTTTGTCAGGCGAAAAGAAAGGAAAAGTGTGCAAAATAAGTAAACTCCCACTCTGCAAGATGTCTGGTTCCCGTTTTTGTGACTACGATGCTGTTGGATCCTATCAGGACACTCTGTAAGGCCATGTCATCAGGTTATCGCTCGCTCGGTTCTAGTGTGGAACAGGTGTGAGGGACCGCTGGCTATCACATGGAAACATCTGCTTCCTTATACCCATTAACCTAAACCTTACATTTAGGGGTTGTTCTGTTCTTTTGGTCAGGATCACATTTCCACTCCTAGGAAACTGCACCACAGGTCTGAAACCTGCTTTTCAAGGTTTCTCAAGGTTATTTGCTGCCACCTGAGTTTCAAGTTCAGGTTTACTTAGAGCACAAAATCACTGTTTACAGTCTCAAGGGGCTTTACGGGCTCTCAAGTTTACAACAAACAGGATGACTCCCTTCTGGCTTAAACCCTCATAGCAGGCAAGAAAAAGTTCCCCAAAAACCCAAAGGTAAAGGGGAAGAAACCTTGGGAAGGGCCACGCATGCATTGATACCTGAAGTAATCTGCCAAACCACGTTATGTTGAGATTTGAAGAAAATACAGTCAGTTGAACGCAAAAAATGTGACTGACTGGCCCGTAGGGGATGCTACAATAAGTTTCAAAAGGAAGTAATTACCAGCACTTGCAAATGATGTGAAGGCAGAAAGGTCTTTCAGTGCATGTGCGATGCAACAAACATGTTTCAGCTCTGAGCTATCATCAGCGTCAAACCAGATGCAAAGGAACTGACAACTTATTTAGCCTCAGGTGAAGTACAGAGCCATCCCCCTCTGACTATCAAAGATGTCATCAATTACCATGGCTACCAACTGATATCCTCAGTAATCAATAACTCCCTTTTAATGTTTTAATCAAGACACCTGCACCCAAATCGGTTCACGACGGAGTTGGACATGCATGCCTTTGTTTGTGAGTCTGAGCTTCAGGCCTCAGCTTTTCGGGGAACGCCATCACTGATATTGACTGTAACGGCTTTTAGCTGCTGCAGCGCCAAGCAGCATGCAGTGCTAAATAGAGGACAACGGAGGTGATTTAGAGCTGTAACATAATTTGTAATAAAAATGTCCAATCCAATACCACTGCTTAAATTGAACAAAATGAGAGCCACATATTAGACGGTGAAGAGCATGGTATGGCACTAACCAGCTGCTGCAGTGTTTGTCATTATGATTCCCCTAACAGCAAAAACAGGCTGCTAGGGATGTGCAACTGATGACGGGGGTGGGCTGGTTTTAAAATTATGAAATGCTTAGTTCTGATCATCTGGCTCATAACTGAAGCAGCTGTTAAAAAAAAGGTATCAGGATGCTGAACAAGAGTGAAAGTGGTGCTACCTAGGCTATGAGGGAGAGGGCAAATATTATTTAATTTCACTGTGTTTGGGACAGAGATAGTGCACAAGACTATCCATCACAGTAACTATCCATTTTCGGCAGTGTGCTAATGGTTTGAATCCATCCTGTGGGTCTATTAGACAGTGTGTGTGAGAGGACGTGGCTGTGGATGTGGGTTATATGTTCAGCATTTCAACCCCAAAAGTTCCTACCTGTTTTATATTCATAAGCAATGTGCTCAATATGTGTCATTGTTTATCAACTTTCACTGGAAACAATGCCCTGTTATGGCCACTCTGAAAAAAATGGGGGTAAGTAAGGGCTCAGAACAAAAAAATTCAATATCTGAATCATAACCATATTTATCATTCATTCATTCAAAGCATATTCAAAGCCATATTGGTTTTGTCTAGGGCCGCCCCCTGAAGGTGGATGATTCAAATCACCTATCGTAAAGTACTGCAGTTCACTGAGAAGTTTGAATCTAGCGTTCTTTTTCTTCTTTTTAAGACAGTCAGTGTGCATTCCAATGCCACAATAAAATACATCAAATGTAGCCCAATTCTGCCAAGACGCACCTTTATCATTACAGTGACAAACAGCAACATGTGGTTGTGGACAGAGCAAGAAATGCACACATACACATGCTGTCACTTAAGAAAAAATTCATGGAGAAACACTTGAAGAAATGAGAATTTAAATCTATTTAGGCCTAAGCTTTAAATAATTCAAATAATAAATTTAAATAAATTTAAATAATTTAATTTAAAAAATAAGTTAGGTACAAGAGCTTTATTTAAACAGACATGATACCTGTGCACTGTTTTATTATTGTTACAAAGCTGCAGTTATTCAAACTGTCTGGCAATTAAAATCTTTATGCAGCTGTCTTAGATTTTAAATGTTCAAATATGTTCATATGACTATATTACATTTGATTATGAATGATCATAATTGCTTTATTGTACCAAGGCATTTTCTGATTGCCAGAAAGACTATTAAAAAAACTGTGGATTCATTATAGTGAACCGCCCTAGTATAGTACATTATTACATACTGTCTTTAAAATCAATGTCATGTATCAACTACTTGAGAATATTGAAGAGACCAAAGGTCAAGTTGTCTGAAAGCTATTGGGGGAAAATCATATTATGATATTGTATGTCAATACATGAGCTGTAGAACTGTTTAGAGAAGGCAGGGTAAAATCACCTGCCCATCACAGCAGACCTGGGTTCACTTCCCAGCAGCAGTGCCTCCGGCGTAGCCGGATGTCTGCATGTGCACAACTGTCCGTGTTTGAGGGTGGGAA
>OMKZ01051377.1:0-11049 GCA_900302535.1 Neoniphon sammara | reverse complement strand
ACTGAGTACTGTCTAGGTGTTCAATTAATTTTTAAGGTATTTATTAAGATTTTAATTTTATTTGACAAATTATACAAAAAAAATATGTCAACACACAGAGACAAAAATAAGAGAAAAAACACAAAAACAAACAAAAGTCAAAAAATTAACCAATATAAATAAATACAAATAAAATTAGCTAATATCAATGTACTTCTGCTTCATTCTAGGGGTGTAAGAAAATATTGGTACACTTGAGTATCGCAATACTATGTTTTGTGGTATTGTATCAATTCTCAGAAACACTGTATTGATTTTTGATTAATAGTTTACATGCAAAGATTCGTGGCTATGCATTTTCCTTTATTATCACTTGAGAAATAAAAAACTGGCTTACATACTGCAACAGCCATCAGCCATCCCTGTTGATGACTGCTGATAATAAACAAAATCTGAGAAGATATTTTGTAACACTTTTTAAAGTTATCTTTCTAATTTGTTAATTCTGCTTTGTGGAAAACCTCCCAGGACTGGGGCTCTTGCACTAAACCCATGCAGCCAAATCAGATAATACAGTTTCTCAAGCTGAAGTGATGGCTCGTTGTTGTGGTCTTACTTGTGAAACAGAGCTCTGTAGGCAGTGAAGTAAGGTATGCCTATGGCGGCTCCCTGGGTGAAGTCCAGAGCATCGGGCAGCCTGTGGACAGAATCGTCTGTTGCGATGGCAAACTCTGCGTAGCCTCCTGACTCTGTGGCTGTGGTGAAAACACGATCCCCTGTCTAGAAAACACAGACAGAAATGGGCATGTGCTGTGGAATTCCATCTGTACATCTGACAAGATGATAGCTAACAATGTGCATCTGCCTTTTCTGCACTTATTTCTCTGCACATACGCCTCCTCCATCTTTAGATCTGACAATGTGAACAGCTACAGCCAATTTGCACACTGGGACCATTTTCTGTGTGTGTGACCTTGCATCTGTACGCCTGATAATGTGAACAGCTGAACATGTACATTTACACATCTGCATCTGACATCTGCATCTGTCAACAAACCTGCTGCACCTTTGTTTACGTATTTGATGTATGATGTATGTTCTTTTGTAACTATTTGTCTGCTGTTGGGATAGTCCAATTGCTCACTAGGGATCAACTAATCTCTCTTCTTCAACTAAAACGGTGATCAGTGCATTACAATTGTGAAATGTAACCCTATTTCAAAACAGCTGTGGATGATGGAGCTTGCATTCAGATTCAGACGGTCCCAGTCATACCTTTAGCACGGCAACTCCCTCTCCGACGGCCTCCACCACCCCTGCTACATCAGAGCCAGGTGTGTATGGCAGGGCAGGCTTACGGCTGTAGCTCCCAGCGCGGATGTACGTTTCCACAGGGTTCACTCCACACGCATGGACACGGATCAACACCTACATCAGGGCATATGCAGCACATGACAGTGCATCATTGCATGTCGATATATGACAAGCTGTTATGGTCCCTACCCCTTTAATACATTTGAGAAGGATGCTATATCACAGCAGAATTCCAGGTCCCATTGCAAATATTACAGGGATGCCATAGAAAGTAAACATTTCAGTACTACACTTTAAATCCCTACAAGAAATATTATAGTCATTTCTCATTAGAAAATAGTAGCTTACATAAAGCAATAGCTTTAACTAACATTTGGCTTAATTATAATTAACATTTAACATTAACTAAACATTAAGTAGCAGGTATGACTACTGTTCTTTATTTACTGTGTGGAATATCACTCAAGGCTAGGATTTTTCATAGTTGATTTCACAACTCCATTTTATAATGGGGGGTTATCATTTTCCTAATAATAGTGTCCCCTATTCTAACTATTGTATTATTACACTATATTGTACCTAATCGTTTTTCCTACTATGACATCCCAATAATAAGCCTATAATAGTCCTGCAGTTACTTGTAGTGTGAAAAACTGTCAAATTAAACTCTAAATGCACAGTTAAATGTTATTTTAATTATTTATCGGCCATGTTCAGCGGTGGTAGGTCAGTGCACTGACTGGAGTGACTCAATCATTACTTTGAACCTTTAGGAGACACTCTTCAATTCAGCACAGTATGCAAACAAACTATAGGTACAAAACCCATTTCAAAAACCTTTTCTTTAATAACAGGTTTGAACTGCTTGTCGAGTATTTTGGACAGGCTTTGTGGGAATAACAGTTAACGGGTTACGTTAAAGTGACAGCAGTCCTAAAGTTTAAATTTGACTGAGCTAAGTTTTTCTTGGCTTGTGAGTGCATGCCGAAATAAAGAGTGGTTGCTAATGGTTCAGAAAACGTATGCAGTCATGTTGTATCCTTTATGTAAGTTTGCTGATAAGCGAAGAAACATTACAGTGGCCGATTATTGAATGAGCGCGACGGCTAGTGCCCCCGACATCAATCACGGGATTAGGGGTACTGTGTGCTTATTGTCAGGACTCAGTCAACCATTCACCAGTGAACTTTTCTGGAAGCGGCTTGTTGGTGTGCCCTCACCTGTCTGTGTCCGGGCTTTGGGATCTGAACATCCGAGCACAGTTTGAGGACGGACGGTGGTCCAAACTCACTGACTCTGATGGCTCTCATCATCAGCTTGGAGCTCGCCATGCCTTCAAGTTCGGACTCTGCTCTGAATGTACAATCCAGCTAGGAACAAACTGCAGCCAGGAGGAAGTGCAGCAGAACTGTAAGGACTTCTTTTGCTCATATAAATTGCAGCAGTTTATATGCTTACAGTCATTTTACTGCCCTCTGCAGATCAAAAAGAGAAAAGTTTTCTTCAGCGGCATAGTAGTAAGGTCCATCACCTCATGTTACTTTTTTGCTTGTTGTCTGTCAGCGTTTCCTAAATCTAACCATAAACCACAGCCTGGGAGGCAGCACACAGTCTTTTATCACTGGCTGATGTAATATGTGTACTAAATAAAAATGTAGAGATGGGACGCTCCATCCCGATTCTATTAGTTAAAAATGTGTTTTGCATACAGGGAGATGTTCTGAGAAACTGCACATTCAAGTGTTTTTTTAAAGTGATTTTGTGCTTGATGTAGCAGTTTTTGATGCTTGCTTTGTATATTCTATGAAACTACAGTTGTTGAGGAGGGAAAAGGGCTATCATAACTACATACGGTATTAAATAGTGTGGAGACCAGTGAGAATAGACCTTTTTCACAGCAGCCATTTTGACATGAGATAGTAGGGTAAATACAGGTGTTACTAATGACATCCATGAAGGTTCTGTTCCATTTAAGTCTAACAGAGTGTCCTGCTATTGTTCATGCTGGCTCATTGGAAAGGCTCTGGTACACTTAAATGGAACAAAACCTTCATCATTATTATTAGTAACACCTGTGTTTACCATATACCGTTTCTTGTCAAAATGGCTGCTGTGATAAGGGTCTACAAAGGAGCGACCCCAGGCTCAAAATTTCGGCAGGCCTATAACTTTTTCACAGCAGCCAGATATCAAATAGCAGGGTAAACACAGGTTTTACTAATGACATTAGGGTCTGATCCATTTTCTAAGGCTGAGTCTACACTAATCTGGAGAAATCTGAAAACGCATCTTTTTCCCTCCGTTTTGCCCTTACTCCCAATACAACATATATGAGCGGAGGCTCTGGCATTATCATGTAAAACCATGATTACAAACACACTCAGATGCTGTAGGTGGCCATTCACCTTCTGTGTGTTTGCAGTCTGCCTGAAATTCAGAGGAGAAAGGGGGGCCTCATGCTGCTTCCTTCCTGTCACCAGAAGTGTATCAACACCTTCATTAATTTCCATGTTAGGGGTAACTATTTAGCAGCTGAATAGTTTCTTCACAATGTAATCATGGCTTTTTTTCTATGAAACATTTGATCATGAGACACTACTTTTTCTTGAATCTATCAATTTATCTATCCCTGAATTTCTGTAGCTATGTCGTGGTATTAGGAGCACAGGATGGCACTTTTGATGCTAGTAAATCTTTCTTCATAGTTCAAGTCTCACCTATCCAGTTTTTAAATTTGTTTGTATCTTTACATGTTCAACGCTACTCTATTCAAGTGGGGAAAAAGTTGTTCATCATTAACATTTAGTTGAAAAACTTTGGTTCTCAGTCGGCCATCTTGGCTCTGGCACCGTGAGTGTGCAGTTGAACAGCTTTTCCGCTTCCAGCTCGTGGACCGGAAGTAATCTAAGGCAGTGTGCATACATCAATGGTGCACACCCATTTTTCAATCCACAGCCCATCAGGTATTCAAATGGCTCAGTCTTCTTGTCGATTTTACTGTAGTGTCCCTAGTTGCTTCAACAACAAACAGAAACACCCCTATTTAAGTTTCCACGACTTTCCGAAAGAGCCGCACACTCGAGCTCTATGGGTTAAAGCAATTAGAAGGGAAGAGGGTCCCGCGTTTAAGGTCCTCCGCGGGAGCACCCATGTCTGCAGCAGGCACTTCAACAGGCGGGACATTTACATTACCGCCAAGGGCCGGACTCGTATCAGACGAGGGGCTGTCCCGTCCAAATTTGCCTGGAACGACTGGGGGAAAAGAGCCGGCGAAGAAGAGGCGGCAGGTGAGGGGGGCAGTGAGGAGAAACAGGCGGCGGATGGAAACGGGACTCATTTTGAAGAGGGGAGGCTGACAGCAGGTCAAGCTATTCCCAAAGACCATAACTACTCTTTCCCCAGTGAGTACACACATATAGTCCCGGTGTTTCCAAAAGTTTTTTTTTCTCTCTTTGGTGGGAATTCAAGTGGCCAACATTTTAGCACGAGTTATAGAGTTCCTCAACATCAGTGAAGGACTAAACCACAAGGATGAACAGAAGGCAAGGCAAATTTTTATAGTGTATCTTATACAGCAAGGCAATTCAAAGCTCTTTAAATAGAAAAGAAAAGAAACAACATGCATTAAAAGAGAAATTAATAGAGAAACATTAAAAAAAAGAAAATAAACAAAAACAACTAAACTATAAAATGAGATACAATGACATACAGCTGTAGTGTCGTTACAGTGTTGTTACAGTGCAGAGAATATGAAGAATTTCAGAGAATTTCAATAAATTACTTTGCAACCTCTTCTGTCAGCTAACACTCAAGCTGCTTTTGGTCTTGATGTTGATTTAGAATAGTTAACATGGAGTCTGCAGTTACAAGCTGTTAGGTGTGTGTGTGTGAGAGAGAGAGAAACAAGACAAGACAGATAATAGATGTGAGCATAATTTCACAAGCTATGCAGTGTGTGTGTGTATATGTGTGCGTGAGAGGGAGAAGTTCATCCTGGCCACACCCACTGTTCACTGATTAGCTCTCAAGTTATGTTCTCAAATGCACAGTATCTGTGGTTTCATGCTGGAATAAAAAAAATGTTTCTCCAGTAGTAAGATGGAAAATCTCTGATGTAATTCAAAGAAAATTAAACTACAGTGGGGTTCAAAAGTGTCTTTGGTTTCATCATTTATCCATAACTAATATATTATAGTTTAAGGTGATCATGTTATAAATAGAATAATAATACTGTAGATACTCATGAAAATTTTGCAACTTAAGTGACCAATATGATATAAATATGAAAAAGTACTTGTATAACTGGCAGCAATTATACAAGTTTTTGCAGATTCTGAGAATCCACATTATTACGGCTCTCTTACAGAGGATCCCAGGATGCTGCATTTTGTTTGAAAGTGGTTTGGAAACTGCTACTCTCCCATTAATGCAGCAGCACTATAGTTTCACTGACTGGAATAAGGTGGTCTTTGTTTAGCTGGTTTTGTGTATTGGGTGCAGATGCTGCTTTCTTGTGAAGATGTTAGTTTGATATACTGATCTTCAGATTGCGTGGTCACTTTAGGCCTGCCTGGTCTTGTTTTGGTTTGTGAAAGTTTCTCCCGTGTTCATCATGCTGCCTCCACAGAACTTTCAGTTTGCCTGCAGTTTTGCACTTAGATAGTTTTTCAGCACTCAGGAGAACAGTTTGGCCCTGAACTGCTTCACTGAGCTTTTTTCACATCTTTAAGAACAACTCGAAAGTATTTGTCAGCTTTAGTCCTTCTTCAAAATTAAACCACTAGCAGGAGAAACAATAATGCAAAATACACCACAGTAATTTAAGCCATATCTGGTATGTAGTGGATTCTGACTTTTGGACCCCCACTGTATATGTGACTGATAACCATGTGAACTTGTATGTCTACTTTGTGTCTTTATGTCTGCCTTTCATTTCCTTTTTCAGATTTAGCATCTAGCAGGATTCAAGAGTTGGAGCATCGAGTGCGGACGCTTGAGGCTGACATCCGGCAGCTCACAGTCCTCACACACCAGCCTGGGATGAAGCGCTTTTGTGCCTCAGATGAAGACTTCCACTTCTTCACCAGATTTCCCTCAGAGCAGGTCTTCATTATGTTCTGGGAATTCATTAGACCCTCTGCTTCCAGGCTGGCGTGCTGGTCCGAGGCGCAGAGGATGACAAAGGGACCACCAAGTGCTCACCAGAAGCTGCCACTTATTGATGAGTGCTTCTTGTTTCTGTGCCGTGTGGCCGCTGGACTCAAAGAGGAAGCATTAGCTTCCATTTTCAGGATTAGTCGGGCCACTGTCAGACGAATCATTTTGACATGGACAAGGTATCTATATCAAGTCCTGGGCTCCCAACCCACCTGGATCTCTCGAAAGCAAGTACAAGCCACCATGCCTGAAAAGGTGCAGATGTACTGTCCCTATATGCGTGTGATCATTGATTGTGCGGAAATCCGCTGTGAGAAGCCATCTTTTACCATTTTGGAGACTGATGCTTATAGCCAAAACAACCATAGCACTTTCAAAGGTGTGATTGGCGTTGCCCCTTGTGGAGTTATAACCTTTGTTTCCAAGCTGTACCCCGGCTGCATCTCTGATAAAGACATCATAAGAAATTCCAAGCTCACACAGCTTCTGTCGCCTGGAGACAGAGTCCTGGCCGCCAAGGGCTTCATGATTGAGGAGATGTTGGCAGAGGTCGGGGCGACGCTGATCACCCTCCCGCCCAAAAAGACTGCTCAGCTCAGCATGGCGTACGCACAGAAGTACCAAGCTATGGCCAGCCTTAGAGAGCTGGTGGAGAGAGCAGTACGCCGTGTGAAGGAGTACCACATCTGGGATGGGAGCGCTCCTCTCTCTGTGACAGGCTCTGTCAACAACCAGCTCTGGACAATCTGCTGCCTGTTGTCAAACTTCCAGGGCCCTCTGGATGTCTAAGGGGACAAGGCAGTTTGAACACCAAAGAGTGGCTTCATTTTCTCAATTTTACAGGAAAATGTGTTTCCCGGGCCTTTAAAAGAATACGAAAATGACTGTAGACTCGAAGTCTACAGTCTGATACACAAACGGAAGAATACATGTGTTCAGCAGTTATAGTTCCTACCATCTAACTTCTAAAACAACTCTCATTTTAAAAAAAATTCAAGACGTGTATTTCAAATACACATAACACATGTGTAAATAAGACAGCTTCGGACTTGCTGCAAGATTTATTTTTTCACTTTGACAGAGCTAGGCTAATGACTCCTGTAGACTTCAAGTCTTTGTGCTAAGCTAACACAAAATGCTAACCATAGGAACCGAACCAGTGGATGTACAGAAGTGAAAATGGTATCGAACATCTTGTCTCACTCTGGATAAGTCGGAAAAAACGCTATTGGGTATTTTGCCCAAACATTGGAGTATCCCTGTAGCAATGAATAATTATCTATGAGGTTTTGGAAAAGTGTCAAAAAATTGATTATAATGTGCTGTCCAGTCAATCAAGCTTTAATTATCAAGGCAGCCCTCTGATTCTTCTAGGTAACTGTGAAAAGAGAATGACCAAATGTTCCCCAGAGAAAGCTCACCTCACAAACTAATTTTGCCATCCTGTGCAAGCATATTAAAATCTCATTAATAATCTCATTAATAACAAAAGTCAGGTATTTTCAGCTATTTGCCATAGTTGTGTTTATTGAACATTGTCTGTGTGTGGCGCTCTCTTAGTCAGTCGTCAAGAGTTCAGAGGCAAAGACTAATGTTCTGTCTGTGCTTCACACATCTTGTTTGATTTCAAGATGTGCAACAAAATAACCAAACCCTATTTTTCTACTGTTTTGGTCTTGAAAGCCATCAGTGATAATCTTAAAGTGAGGTTCCTGTGCCTGTTTTAAATAGCTTTCAATACTGAAATCAGAGGCACTAAAGAATTATCTACCTCTTGTTCTGGGAGAAGCCAAAAGACATAAGTGGGAATCAGACTTGTTTGAAGATAGTGCAGTTTATAGTTACTTCTTAAGTCTTTATCTTTAATGTTTTAAATCAGTCATGGAAATTTGAAATGGGATCACAGAAGTCGTCGTCGAAGAATTTCATTGCTAAAAAGGTGTGGGAGCACTTTTAGGAAAGGACCACTTGTGCCTTTATTCTTTTCGGAAATTTGGATTAAACTCACTCAGTTTGACCCAATTGAGCAACCTCAGTTTAGAATGTCTGAGATTAAAAGGTCCTTCTCCATTTCTACCTGCAAAGCTGGCAGTGGTGCAGATCTGAAAGGACTAACCACTGATCCGTAAGGTGTACTTTTATTTGTTTGCATGGCTTTGAACTAATTCCTCCAATACTTGAATTGGAGGAATTAGTTAAATTACTTGAACACGGAGTCTGTGATCGAGTTAAATATTCCGCTGCTAACACCTTCAGCATGTAATTTGATCAGTAATCCTGTCCACATTGCCACATAAGCCTTGTCTCTATCCAGGAACCCACCATTTGCTTCCCTGTTATCTGTATCTTCTTAATGTCACTGTCCAACACTGCTTCAGAGTCCAGATCTAACGTTCCTAAAGCCACTTTGAAACTTTTCATATTGTAATAAAATAAAAAAAGCCTGTTGGTTACGACATGCTCTGTTATTTTCCACATCACTGATCGCTACTTGTTGATATGAAATGGACTTGATGCATCTCCTTCAGTTTTTGATTCAGGAATTATCCCAGCATACTTCCATATTTCAGTGGAAAGTCGCCCACTTCGCACATCATACTGAGCAAAGTGTGAACATCCTCAGTTGGTGAGACAGAGAAGCAAAGAAGGTAATGTCCACACAATGAAAATCAGTGTTTCAACCAGTAGTGTCTTCATCAGGTAAACTCTAATGTGAAGGTGAGGTGGGCTTTTATAGACTAAGTATGACCGCACATATAATTAAGTGGTCACACCACACTCAAATTACCCCCAAAACAGAGAACCCTTTACAGAAGAATCCCAACCAAATATTCACTATTTTTAGTAGGAGAACATGAACTCCGCCCGCATCTCCAGCTGGTCCTGGAACTCCTGGCACAGCCTTTCAGGACACCGGTAGAGGCAGTCATCCAGCCTCACCAAGTCAAGCCATATCCTCATCTGGTGGTGAGGAAACAACAAAGTCATGCATCTGTATTATTTTTATACATAGAGAGAGAACTTGCACCAACAAAGAAAAAGGAAGATTTTCCCTCGGATATCAGTCTGCTTGTAGGAGAGGGGGTGTGCCTCAGTACGTCTCCCAGCAGCACCAAAATACCTCCAACAGGACAGGAGAGAGTTGTCTCACTTGACTTCCACAGTACACAAAACAGATATTAACTGTCACCGACAAAGCCAGTAACATTGTCTTACTATATAATATTTAGATTGTTTGTAGAACATGAGTCAATACTTTAGGAAACAAAAAAGCTACTCATAATGTCTTCTTTGTGGCAGCTTTCTTGACGGAAACAGGAGTATAGAGTATCCTTTCACAAGTGGTCTTACATGCCACACCCATACAGAAATGTAATTTTGTGCTTGCTTACCGGGCTGCTGGGCCAACAACTTGTGGTAAACACTCTACCAGATGAGGTGCCCGGACGCCCCACTATAAACCAGATTAATCAACCACAGGTGCTATTTCTCTACCTTATCTTTTGGCTTTCTACTGTGTATAAATGACTTATATCTGTCCTTTATAAAATGTAATTTATTTGTTTATATAAGAAATCCATGTTATTACACCACATTATCACATAGAGTTATAATACTATACAGTATGTATCTACACATACCATAATCTTCAGTGGCCCCTGTCGATTGAGGGGAACTTGGAATCTTTGTCACTTTTCTCACCAATGAGGTCCCAAGCTGCTGACCTCAGGCAGAGCAGCAGGCCATCAAGCTGCAAGGAGCATCAAGCTGCAAGGAGGAGAAGGAGGCTCTGGAGAACCAGGCTGCAGAAAAAGCTGTTGAGGAGCTCCAACTCCGGCGGCAGGCAGCCCAGAAACGTTGAGCAGCAGGCCATTATGATTAAGATATTTGAGAAGGAGATGGAGTCCCTTCACCAGGAGATGAAAGATCTCAAAGAAATAATCTACCTGCAGAAGGCTCAGATCACCCAGGCTGCTGAGCAAACTGAGACAACCATCAAGGGCCTAAAGCTTGAACTTAAGGAGAAAGACTTCAGCGAGTGGACCGCTGTCCTCAGAATAGAGGAGCCGGAGGAGACTCTCCTGGAGGAGAGAAACGAGGCCCAGAAGCTGCAGGACAAGCTGCTGGCCTGCCAGCAGGCTCAGCAGGAGAAAGCTGACAGTGAGAAGAAGCTGATGGATGCTGTCAAAGAGCAGCTCAAGAACCAACTCCTGCAGTGGCAGGAGGAGAAGACCTGCCTCCTCACAGCCAAAACAGAGAGTCTGCAGGTCCTGGAAATTAAAGAACAAGAGTGGACCAAGAGAGAGGGCAGCATGATGGCCAAGATCTCTGACCTGGAGAGGGAGAAGGCTGAGATGCTGGAGAAAAAGTGCAACATGCTGAGAAGAGCCTTCAGTGCCCTGATCCCCACCAAGAAGGAGGAGAAGCAGAAAAAGGAAAAGCAGCAAGTTCCTCCGTTTCTTCAAGAGAAGAACTTGAACACACTGACACTTGTGCTTCACCCCCAACCCCTCCATCAAATCCCCCCAAACCCCTTTCCCTTTCATTTTCCTCAATAAAACATACCAGCAATCATATCTCTAAAAAAAAAAAAAAAAA
>OMKZ01051374.1:0-13514 GCA_900302535.1 Neoniphon sammara | reverse complement strand
GTGTATATATGTTTTTGTTTTTGGATGGGAGGGGGGGGGCAAGACGAATAACGTGGTTTTTATTTTGGATCATTGTGATATTTTATGTGTTTTATATTCCTCTGTATTCAGTGGTTGTGTTGGGGTTGTCTTTTAGGAGAACACTCCTTTTCAGTGGAGCAGTTGACAGTTATCAGTAGAAACAGACTAGAGATTTGGGGAATGGGCGGGTGGGCTCAGTCCAGCATGTTGAACAGGTAACATTTAACAGTAAACATTCATTGTGTCTGAATCTCTATTGCCAGACAGTCGGTTCAGTCCTGGCATCAGAATCAAATGTGTCCGATTTGTGTTTAATGTGAAACAAATGTTGTATAAATATATGATTGTGGTGATGCATGTGTTTCATAGAACTACACACACTCCGTCACACTTTACTGTAACTTCTAATGAGACCTTTTGGGATCTTAAAGGAAAACTCCACCCTAGACGCTCAAACACTGCTATAAAAACAGATATCCACAATGTACTTTATATTTCTGGGCCCATTTTGCGGAATGTTTTTTTTTTTTTTTTCATTTCTTTTTCCAGCAGATAACTCCTCAATCATTAAATCACATCCAGATATTTTCAGGAGCTACAGTGTAGATTGACAACAGAAAATGTTTCCTGTTGTAGAAGAGGCAGAGATACCAGTTTCTTCTAAATTAATGACCTCAATAGACCAGAATACAATTCACCTACATGATTTTTTTTTTTTTTTTTAGCAGGGGATCGTAGACGCAGGCTTTTATGTGATTTGAGTGAGCAAGCACACTCCACCAGTACATGTAAAGTATAAGTACACAAGGCAGTGGGAAGTGGAAAGTGGGTGCACCAAAAAAGTCAATTACACAGCAAAATATCACAAATTGATCTGCATCTAACACTGTAAGAATGTTCAAGGGTGAATTTTCCTTTAAAGTCGTTAATTTTCT
This sequence comes from Neoniphon sammara, assembly GCA_900302535.1. Taxonomy (NCBI): domain Eukaryota; kingdom Metazoa; phylum Chordata; class Actinopteri; order Holocentriformes; family Holocentridae; genus Neoniphon; species Neoniphon sammara. The sequence continues at coordinate 12,558 of OMKZ01051374.1, read as the reverse complement.
AAGGTCTGCAGCATCAGATCTACAATCAGCAACACTAACACGTTCCTAAAATCATTTAGTCCCACTTCCGTCATTGAAAGAGCACTGTGAAATTATGTGAAGTCAAACTACTGAAGCACTATTTTAGCTGTAGCAAAACACTCTCCTCAGCTTGTGTTGGCGCCGGGCTGCCCAGCTGTCCCCTCTACTTTCTCTATTCGAACCAAGACCGGACTCTTTATTATCTGAAAGGGGAATTACCAAGCACTTTTCCGTCTCCATTCTTTTGCAGCTCACTTAAGGAGCCAAAGGGTGAAAAATACATTGCTTCATTTGTTTTCAAATTGGAAAGATTTGGGGTATGTGGGTGTAGTCAGATTTGAGGGTCCCTACAGCCATAAAAAACCTGGAATTTCTAAACAGTTGTGGTTTTGATACATAGAAAAGCTTAAACATTACATTTGTTTCAATAAAGTTGGGTAAAATTGTCCATAATTTAATTACTTTTAAGTAAATTTACATTTCTTTAAACACTAAATTTCAGCGCCAGGCTAACCTGCACTTAAGTATAGTACATGCAGTAAATTTCCATATCCCAGAACTCAGACTAGACCTAAAATGGGTTGATGTGTCATGGGTTTTGTTTCATTTTTATCCCAACTGTATGCCAATGATTTCTCCACGAGTTGCAATTATTTAAGCTGAACACAATACAGTGTCAAATAGTTAGATAGATTTGACTTTTACATCCAATTTTTGCTTGCTACTGTCAGCCAAAAATTGAAACGTCACAGGAGAATTGTTATGGAGGCTGTAGGAGTTATAGGTTTATTTCACACCACATGGTAACACAGTGTGCCTCACACTGCCTTAAAAATAAATAACTCCTTCGTAACACTGTGGCACTGTACAACGTCTTTCAAATAACCTGTTTAGGATTATACCAATCAAACTTTAAGAGGGAGTTATTTAAAGTCATTGAAATCACATCAGATTGGGGTTCCAGTTACACCTGCATTTTTCAGAGACAGAGATCCTGTGGAAGCAAAAATAATCTCATTGGTCGAGTGAAACCTCAATGGACAGAGCAGAACCAGTTAGCAAGTCAGCTAACAGGTAAATTTTAACATAAGAACAAGAAAAAACATGAAAAAATATGAATACAAATATAAATGAAATTGAAATCATTCAATCACGGCCACAGCATTTGTGTTCTTGGAAGGTTAGCAAGTTAACTAGCTTATCTAGCTAGCTATTAGCTAGCTTGAACTTGGAGGGTCAGCTTGGCTAACAAGCTAATTTAGGAAATACTGGCAATTTAGTTTGGCTAGACTGGAGTTTTTAGTTAGTAGAAAGAGAGCTCAGCTTCATAATATTAACTCCCTTCTCTATTAACCCTTGTCTTTTTTACTGGCCTTCAGTATAAAGTCATGTCCTCATAATGGTTTGTACGCTCCCACCTCTCGATTTGTAAAGTTACATGTAAAAATCAAATTGGATTCATATGACTTGCATTTATTAGCTTCTTAAGGTAATGACAGCAAGGCTAGTTTTAGCCACGTGTTTTTTTTTTTCCTGATTACAAAAACAGTCATAGCTGATAGCAAAGCATTTGGGGACTCTATGTATCCAACATGACTTTGTGGTTTAAATGTATAGCTGTTGCTCACTGTGGTTTTATCAAATCAAATTTCTCATCATTCACAGAAAACGCTGTACTCTGGGCAGCCATGTTGAAACGTCACAACTGGGCCAAGTCATTTTACACGTAGAATTACAATTTACCCGATTTGGTTGCACGGTGTTCACGTTTACTTCCTGCTGGGAAACTGAAATATACGATAAAGCCAACGCCACATGAACAGGGCATTAACCAGTAAAACTGTAAACCCCTCACTGAGGTTTTCTCAACCAATGAGATTATTTCTGCCTCCAGAGCAGCTCTACAATCGAGAAACATTTGTATGACTTCAGTCTGTGAAATGACTCCTGATTTAGCCTGTTGCAATTTTACCTACGTGACGATTCAGAAATGTTCATAACAACCTGGACTCTTTGCGATAAAAACAGAAGCACTTTAGCACACAAAACAGTATTTCCTTGAAGCCACAAATTTGCCAAAGTTGCTAGCTCAGTAGCTCTGTCGCAATACTGTTATTCACCAGGATTTCGTAACCTTCACTTCGATGACTCCTTTAATATGACATGGCATTTTTTTTTCCCTTCACAAGCATCTCTATTAGGAGGCTTAAGGGGCTCACTTTCACCATTCTGTTGCCTTCACACTCTTTCTGTTTATGTTCATTCCTGAAATGTTTAACACACACACGTACACACACACTCCCATTTCTCTTCAGAATGCAGAGGATTGTTTTGGTTTATTTTTTAGGTTTTGTGGAGTTGGTCGGGATCGCAGTTCAAATGTTTTTGTGGGTATGCTCGTGCCTGTGTGTGTGTGTGTGTGTGTGTGTGTGTGTGTCCATGTTGAGTCTCCAGTTGGAGTAAATCTCCCCACCCCAACCCCCCTTTAAAGTGTGAAGGGGTTTGGGTCCTGTGTGTGTGTGTGCGTGTACGTGCATCAAGTCTGGTTATATTTTGTACCTCAGAACACTGTGTCAGTAATCGTGGTAAACAATGTTTTGTTTGTTTTTTATTGTCATGGAATTTAATTTGGGAGCAGGGCGACTGGAGCGACTTAAGCGGGATGAAAAAAAAAACTGATTGTCCTTCATTCTCTCTGGCATGCTTTAACTTAAAAAGAGAAACAAGGTGTAAATACTGTTTTATAATTACTGTCTTAATGAGTTTTGAAGATGAAGAAAGTTATTAATAAACATGAGATATATTTCTCTATGGAACTTTGTGATTGTCCTTGGTGTCGCTGTTGATGAGCGTTAACCTGGATGTTTAATACGAAGACATGGAGTGTACAGTGGTAAAATGTCTTAAATTCAATGTTATAAACCTTAAGTGATAAGATAGTAAATAAATTTGAATTTATGAGGTCTTAATCTCAACAAACATTTGATGGAATTGAATTCATCCATCTCTTTCTTTTGTCAAAATGAGTCAGGTTTTTCTCCATCAGAGTTATCATTTCTGCTCTGAGTTAACATTTATGATATTAAATTCTGAGCCTTAATACTGACCTGCTACACGTACCTGCTTGGAAAATGCCTACTAATCCAACTCAGTTTATACTTAAATGTCATACTTAACCATAGAGAGAAATCCAAGAAAATCCTTGTACTTCCCTGTCCACAGTTTTGTGGAAGAGAAGTGAGGTCAGATTTATTCCAATAACAATTTGCCATCTAATCTAAAGGAAACTCTTATAATAACAGTTCATGGATCATTTAGTTAATAACCAACTGTATTCCTGCCCAAAATTGACCTCTGCACTGAGTCAAATATACCTTACTTATTCTTATACTTACCTACAATACTTATATGAACAAAAATTATGATTTGTCTAAAATCAGCCTTAAATTTTCTTTAAATTTAGCTTAAAAAACATTCATTTGAACTCCCTGATACCTGTAGACACCCAGACAGTTTTGTGCCAAAATGATATATCCACATGAAAAAAAAAAATGATACCTACTCTTCAGTATTTATTGCTGCCATGAAAGTTCGACATTTCAGGGAGCATTTTTTTTCTAGAATGAAAATATGTCATTCTGGAGTGAAACCCTTCACATTTAAACACTTCATTTTACAACATTTGACCTTTTAAAAGATTTCCATGCAAAATATAACAGGTATAAGAATGACAAAGGAATTCAACAATGTATTTGGCGACTGGAGCGACTTAAGCAGGATGAAAAAAAAAACTGATTGTCCTTCATTCTCTCTGGCATGCTTTAACTTAAAAAGAGAAAGAAGGTGTAAATACTGTTTTATAATTACTGTCTTAATGAGTTTTGAAGATGAAGAAAGTTATTAATAAACATGAGATATATTTCTCTATGGAACTTTTATGGAACAGTAAACACCCGCTTGTGTAACAGCCAGTAAAACAAGATCAAATTAAAAGCTTGTAAATAGCAGATAAAAACACAAATGGTACATCATGACTCAGTATTTTATTTAACTACTTAAATGTGTAGCAAGCACAGCCAGTTCAAGGCATGACCCTGGCCCAAAGCTTGGGTGCGGACAAACAAGGAAGTGGAATTTCCGGGCAGTGAATGGGGAAGTGTGTCCAATTTCAACTTGAGACACCAAAAGAACGTTTTCCATCCTGTGACATCACTGGGATTGTTTGCCAGTCAAGTCCTGCGGGATCCTTAAGAATGGAGGCAACAAAAGCCTTACAGTGAATAGGAGATGCTGTATTTAATTACTGATTACACATGATGGGATGTACCTCCCTTTTGTGCTCATAAACAAGGGCGAGTCATGTGTAGGTAGAAACCATTCTTGGATGTGAAGACAGGTTGAGAGCAGTTTCGTCAGTGGTGTCATCAAATTGGCCTCTGTCATGATACTGTAGATAATGAATTTGACCCACGAACCCTCCAGAAAGCAAGAAGGTAAATTTTGGGCTCTCAGAATCAGCACTGATCTGACCTATAGTCACCTGCACTACTCTTATATTAAACCAGGGACCAGATTCATGAATGTGTTCTTAAGATAAGTCATGAGAAATGGAATAAGAGGACATTTTAGAAAGTTCTTTAAAAAGGTCTTCAGTGTAATTCCTCAAAAATTTTTTAATGACAGTCTCACAAATTTGTTTGATTTTCCAACTTAGCAACTTCTCAACACAGAGTCCAGGAAGCCTACTGTCTCATGAAAGCATGATGGGGAAAGTAGAAGCAGATCCGTTCTTTCACTGTCTTGGTGGATTTTCCTCCCTAGCCAAAAATATTTCCATCTAGAAATTAACTGTGGAAAAATCTATTAAGGGTAAAAAAACAACTTATGATTTACTTAAATAAGTAACTATATGAAAGGATTCAATCATTAGTTGCTGTTATTTATCTAAAACTTGTGAGTAAAAGTGTACTTGGGCCTTCTGTATCTTTCCATAAACATTACTCTTAATGTTAGGTATAGGGAAACAGTTTGAAGACTTACTACAACCTGTCTAACATTTTTATTAAATATATATCTTGCCTTTTCTCTGGATGAATTTTAAGACAGATGAAGGGTTGTCTTGAGAAGAATTGAGAACTTAAATTGAGAATTGACAACTTTCTTTTCAAGAAAACCATTTATTCCATTTTTTTCTTAGGAAGAAATAGATAATATGTTTTACAAATATATATTTACACAATTTTGAAAATAACAGCCTTTCAGTTTTTTTTCTTAGGACTTAATTTCAGAAAAATATGGAGGGTTTTGTGAATACGGCCCCAGGGGTTCCCAAATATTTTCATGTGACAAACCCACAAATATACACACATTAGGCCATGGGCACCTATTTATGAGTTATAAAGCCTATCTGTCCCCTGTTTCTTACCTAAATCTGATTAATTTAAAGCTTCAATAATCAATAAAGCTGCAATTATCAATAAATTATGTATTTACTCCACATCTGTTGTTTTGTCAGTTGAGTCTAGATGGTCCTCTTTTTCATAATTTTAATAAATTCTGCTTTAAGTCAGTGATCTTGATTTCATAAAACTGTCTTTCTAAAATGTGTTTCTTCTTTTATTTAAATTTTGGCTTATCTTGGTTCATAAACAAGATAAGCCAAACAAAGGATTCTTGATCCCAAGCCCCTTAAGCATAACTTCTATTATTTATTTCTCTATTTGCAGAGGTGGATTCAGGTGGATTTCATATCTGCAACAGGGGACATTGCCAGACATTTAGCTTCAAATTACAACATCTTGTGGATTTGTGAAACAAGGATAACACAACATCTGCATCCTGGTTGTTAGCAAAAAAAAAAAAAAAGATTTGTAATGACTTAAAATATGTGATATCTTTGCAATACATCATTTTTACACTGTTTCACTGCTTTTAAGACAACTGGCAACCGTGATAAAAACAAACAAACAAACAAACAAACAAACAGAAAATAAACATTAATTTGTTAAAAAGCTGAAAAAATAGAATCTGGATATAACCTTTGAGCCCCAAAATCAGGATAACACTTGAAAAAACTTTAATACAGCATGTAATATCACTTAAGGGAAGTAACTGACACGCCGCACCCACAAACAAGAAAGTATGAAGGCAACTTGCCAAGATTGTTGCACAATACAAGCTCTATTATGTTGGCGTGAAGCATTCCCAGTCTGTCTGATGGAAATGTACAGTGAATTGTTGTGGATGATGCAACTTCCGCCTGCATCACCATTTAACCAAAGATCTCGCACTTAATAGGGAAGTTAAGAAAGAATAAATTCAGCCCCTGTTGCTCAACTGTAAACATCAAGCAAGGCCATTTAGTCCGGGGGAATTTTTTTTCTCATTATGGACAGCTGTAACTCCAGTCTGTGTGACATCACCAGTGTGTTAAGAAATGTGAGAATAGAACAAACCCCTTAAGCATTTCGTAGGATGAGCTGTCACACTGTCAGGTAGCTGGCTGAGGTTCTTCAGATGACTGTAATCTTTAAAAAACAATTTTGGAGACCAAGTGTCATCAATCAAAAGTTATCATGCATCATTCTTGGGGTGGGAAGGGAAAACATTAAATAAAATAAACTGAAAATAAAAATGTCAATAGAATAATACTGCTACAACTATGCTACTGATATCGCCGCTACTACAGTGATACCAATAATAATAATAATAATAATAATAATAATAATATAATTGTTATTATTATTGTTGTTGTTGTTGTTGTTGTTGTTGTGAAAGAAAATAACAAGAAAACAAGACAAAATAAGTATATTGTTAAGAAAGAAGTCATATAATTATCTTGCACGTAATTATAGTTAAAGTTTCCAGTATACAAATAAGGCAAAAAATACATGCACAAATAAACATAATTTGGAAAACAGCTGACATGGAAATAAATTCATAAAGTGGTTTAACTGCCAAATTTTATCCTCCACCCCTATACATATGATACTGAGTGTAATACAGTTAACATCAGCTCCACAACTGCAATGCCATACTAGTGTCTTGGAGAGCACAAAAATACAAAAATATCCTACTCAAGCAGAGGTACTTCACCTTGCTGAACTTTTGCTTGAGTAAATGTGACATTAACAGTGTAAAAAAGCTACTTAAGTAAAAGTAAAAAGTAGCTCATTTTACAATGTATTTTTTAGAGTTGCGTTTTAGCAGAGAGAACAGCGCTCCATATTATCTTTTATCATTCCATCTTTTTCCAAGGACAAGAGGACAGAATATAAACTAGATTCTTTTAATTGGAAAATCTGGAAAAGTTTTGACAAAGAAATAAATAATAATAATAAAGTGCACAAAATATTCTTCTCTTTTTTTTTGCTGGCTGACAGTTCACTGTGAATTGCTCCACAACTGGCCACGTCTGAGCCACTTTCTGATGCTTATGGAGAGCCAACATTTGTTCTCTGTAGTGGATGTGATTTAAAATATAGGTAAGGTCAATATTTCAGCAAAAACATACTTAACTAAAAGTAGAATTATAAAAAAGTGCATGTACACAAAAACCTACACATGGACACTAACTGGAATATTTTTAATTTGCTGCCCCCACCCTTGATTGCTACTGTATACCTGACATACCTAAGCCACATGTGCAGGGTTGTGTAAGTACAGTATTTCATCATCAATAGCACGCAGCGGCGGTGGCCTACAAATGCAAAACCTTTGTCTTCGCACTTCCTGCTTGGGGAATTCCTCTTACCGTGGTGAGTGTGTATATAAACGCTGAGAGTGAGCACATGCAGTCAGAACAACACTACCACAGGAACTACAAGGACCTAACAAACCAAACAACCTTCTTGTCTACTATCTTGTCCAGGTAAATGACTTTTTCTTTTGTTTTCACATGTTTTTTTGTCAGCATTTAGCTGACATTCTTATCTCGAGTGACTTATAATGAGAGAACAGGTTCAGTGCTTCACTCAGGGACTCTGACGCTACGCTACTCTGCTTTATAGACTGCTGGAGGGTTTTTCAGAAAACCTTAAATCTCTAAAATAGAAAATACAGATTTGTATTTTTCCCCCAATACAAGCAGTGTATGAGTGCAGCGAAGTATTGATTGTGATATAAGATAAGATTATCCAAAGGGAAACCAAATCACTGCAGCAGCAAACAATAGAGGTGCAAGCTGAGAGCAAAAAGGCAGTAAACTGGCATTTAGCACCAATTTGTCAGGATAAAAATGTAGTAAGAGGAAGATAAAACAGAAATAAAATTAAAGCTAGAGCATCTCTATGATGAAATGGTTCTCCTGATCACAGCTTCCCAGTTTCTCCTCAGAGATTCACTCATGTTTTTTAAATGTTATATGTTCACACAAGACACCGCTATCTTTCTCTTTGCAGATTTGACATGGAATCCCAATCGAAATGCAGCCTGAAGAAGGTGTGTATCACCAACCGCCTGAACTGCACATTCAACATCATGAACTTGGTCATCCTGAATCTCGAACCGAAAGCTTACCCAGATTTTTTCTCTGGCTAATTTTACAGCACTCCAGCGAGGACTGGGGCTCTGTGATGCCTGACGGACTGACCATGGAGATTTCCCATCATCCTCTGACCATGAAGCAGGTCGTCAACCTCGTCATTGCCATGGAGCGGTTCAAGGGCAGCCGGCTGGAGTCAGCGATGAGCTCCGAATTCAGCGATGAGAGCGTGTTCAACATGATGCTGGAGAGCATTGTGGAAGGTAAGCAGAGGCACACACACACACACACACACACACACACACACACACAGTTACATATGACCTTAGATTTTCTTAGTCAGCCTGGTAAACCACGTTGAGTCAACAAGTAGTAAACACCTCTGCTCTAGATTGGTTTACACTGGTTTATACTGGTCTGTACTGTCTTCTGTTGAGTTGTACTGGTTGCACTAGAAGAGACAATTTACACTACAGGTTGATCGAGGTCATAAAGTTATACCTTCAACTTACCATCTTTGCCTCTTCCTCCCTCAGAGCATCTTGTATTCGAGGTGGAATCGGCCCCACCAGCGCAGACTTTCTCACGGACGGACGAGCTACAGTACACCGTGACTGACTGCAAGAAGAAGAGCTGGGTGATGATGGAAAACAGCATGGAGCTCCACGCTGTGCAGCTGCAGGGAGGGACCAGCCATCGCTCAGGTAGCGCCATGCCGCAGTACACGTTATCAGATGTACAGTCTCACATTACAGACCGCCGGATCTGGTGGTTGGAAAATCACTTGAGTTTTAAAAACGGGAATAAAACTAGGTTTGTTTTAGCCTCCCTGTCTTCAAATCCACCAGTATGGGTCTTTGAAGGCCAATACTTGGAGGCCTGCTAATATTTTTGAACTCAAGCTGCTAGTGGCTTTCATTTTATGCTGTGCATTTACATTTTTGCCATTATCATGCCACACATGTCCTAAAAACTACAAGGATTCAGTGTTTCCCCTAGAATTTTATTCGTTGCAGGGTGGGAAATCCTCTGAAACAGCACTGAGCTCATGTAAAACTTATTATCTCTGTTAAAAAACAGACTAATATACTTCATAGGTTGGCAGCTCTTTAAAGCATGGTAAAGTTTTTATGGCAGATTTTACCAACTGACACAAATCATATCCTCAACTTGTTCATATTGGCATTGGGCAAAACTGATTATCCAATATGTTTTTTATTGAAAGGCCAATATCAAGTTAGTTTATCAGCATAGCCATTTAAAACCTAATCCCAGCCACTTCCAAATTTTGATCTGGTCTCAGTCTTGTTTCATAATAATGCATCTCTGTCTATGACTTTCATAATAAGGTGCACAGGCATGTGTCCACAGTGGTGTGTGTCTCTTGAATCAGGATGCTGATCTGAGGCTGATATGGTTTTAAAGTTTGCTTAAATTTGACCTTTGTTCTCTTTTCTCTCCTCAGTCCAGGTGTACATGGCCAACTACTTGCACCGTCTACCCCAGGCCGAGGGCCGGCCAGTGGCCTTGAGCATCAAGGACACCACAGACGCTAAATTCTACCTGTCCTGCTCTGAGGAAGGCGGCAAGCCAACCCTGCATTTGGAGGTAAGGCTCCTCAGTACAAACCACGGTAAACTAATAGACGAGGTGCCAGATACCTCTAAGCAGTGATCAAACCTACTTGATCATCTAATTTTATCATCTGAAAGACAATCCTGACTCAGAGCTGATGTCTTTTAAGAATATGTGGCTCATCAGGGCTGAGCGATATGGATGTAATTATCATGATAATTCTCAGAAATTATTTAAATTATTAAATTATTGATAAACAAAGATATCTGTCAACAAAACAAAATCACACGTTAAATAATCATATTGATGATTTAGTGAGAGATGTTAGTATTTTAAACAACAATATTGTATGTCATGATAGCTTGATGTCTCTTTTTCATCATAATATGACTGATATTGGAAGACAGTGAATAATAATGATGATTTATCACTTAGTCCTATGGCACATCGTACCTCCAGCATAGCCCAGCATATTTATTTGGCTTTGATATAAGGAAGTAAGTTGGCCCAGAGTGATGAATGAACCCACTGACCTTTGACTTTCCTCACCTTAGAAAGTGGAGAATGAAGCTGATCTGTCGAGGATCAGCAAGGACAGTGGGATGGTGCGCTTCCTCTTCCACAGACAGGACATGGGGCTGGACATCAGCACCTTCAGGTCCGCCTCCTTCCCTGACTGGTACATCAGCACAGCCACGGACAACAACCTGCCTGTGGACATGTGCCTGCAGTCAGCTGACCGCTGCCGAAACTTCACCGTCCAAAATATCAGTTAAAGAGGGCCTGCTTATGACTGTCAAGGACAACATGGGTGGATCTGAGGTCAAGTGTGGCCTCTGGAGAAAGAATTTGGCCACCCAAAGTGTTTCAAAGAGTGTTAAATATATTGCATTTAAGCTATTTTGATTCTAGCTAAAGGCAACTGAGAATTATTTAAATCACTGTTATAAGTAATATCAATTCCAATCTTTATTATATGAATCCTCAGAAGTTATTGTACTAAGTGATCACTGTTCAGTATGTGTATTTGTGGCCCGTGGTCCACTACCCATGTTATATTTATGTGTGTTTGGGACCTTTGCTTTGTGCAGCCCTGGTCTAGACATAATCACTACTGCAACCTGTTAGAAAATAACTTAAATAAGTTTTTGAAGAGTGTGTATAGTATGTACTAAGTACAGCTAAGTGAAAACTAAGTGTATTGACTGTCAAAGTTCACCACAAGATGGCGTCATTGTGCTTACTATTGAGTATCCTGTTTATTCAGTCTATTGTACTGAGTGACATGGCACACTGTTTACAATCTCAAAGTGTTATGCTTTATCTATTTATTTATTTATCTATTTATGCACCAGTGATAACATATTTTAATATTTATTTATTTGGAAATCTGTTTACTAACAATATTCTTATGAAATACAATTGATCTGTAATAAAGACATAAACTTCTATATGATAACTGAGTCCTGACATCTTATTTGCATGCTCAGGGATGGATGTGGTTAAAGGTACAAGGAACAATGATACACAAAGTATTTTAAGACAAGCCAAAGACTGAAGTCCACCAAAGATTACATGTCAAGAAGAGTTTATGATAAATATGATTTTTTTACAGTCTACAAGATAGATTATGTACAGTATATAGGCTATTTATTTAATATAGGGCAGCAGCACCTGCTGTATAGATAAAAACTATATAATACTTCCATGGACAAAGCATCTACCTCAAACATAAACCAACTAAGATGAGGAACATTGCTACCTGTGACTGTAATTAGATTGCTTGACTGTAATTAAATTTAGCCTATTAGTTAGTAATTTAACTCCCTCTAGTTACCTAGCTTTAAGGTATGATTACTTGGGCTACAAATATTGTTTGGAATTTTATTTATTTATTTATTTTTTAATGGTGGAGTGCTGAGTTGTTGCATTTCCATGTGTGTTGCTGATGGCTTTGGTGGCTTATTCATAGGTATAATATATTTAATATTACTAATAATACCAATACTTCCATGATGCTATATATTTATTTATTTATTGGCACAAGTGAAGTAGTAAAACACAAATAATATAGGAAATGACACAAGTTGTGCAGGAGATGTATGAAACCCCAAAGGGCTTATAGTAAAACCTCCCCTCTAGATTTTACAATTTATCCTAATACTTTGAATTTCCTTAACATAACATAACCCCATCCCTGCTATGAAGCCTTAATAATTAATCACTAAACTTGTCTAGAATTAGTCATGCGACACACTATAGGTTCAATATGTCCCTCTCTGTTTTATTATTATTATTATTATTATTATTATTATTATTATCATCATCATTATTATTATTTGTGTCTGTAGGCAGGCTCCCCGGCTATGGTTATTATGAGTAGGAAGCACTGTCCTTTACAGGCAACTCTCAGGCCAAAAAGCACCATGGGCCATATGTTACCGTTATATGATTTCTTTATATATCTATGGTTACCGTCA
>OMKZ01051371.1:0-13239 GCA_900302535.1 Neoniphon sammara | reverse complement strand
TTTATAGACAGATAATTGGACAGATAGTTGGAGTAGATATTTGTAGTTGGTAAGATGGAGGAAGGCTTGCAGTGCAGCTAGGAGGGGAAAAAAAATCAAATGCCCCTGCTTTCAAAGAAGAGAGTTATAAATACCCCATTTGGGTGTTTAATAATTCTTATTATCTCTGATTATCTAAAGCACTAGCTGAGAAAGATCAGTGTGTTAATTGATTGAAGACTTGTTAATTTACATGATAATGTGGCGGAAAAAAATACAACTCCGTGTGACAGATGACAGATGATGATAGGCAACTTAATTGCAGGGTAATTAATGCAGGCAGCATTTTGTTGGATATTGCAGTTGGATTTGCACTTCTTTGACTAAAATTACAGTTAAGGTGAACTTTTGAAAGTACTGAAAAATGGGCAATGGTTTGTTTTTTACAGTGATTTCAAGAGTTTAAATCACTGCAAAAATCAATCATGCATGCAAGGATTTTGATGGCATGAACTGAAACGGCCATTGTGTAGGTCCCATGCCTGCACTATCACAAGTCAAACTAGATGAGGGCACAGTAGAGTGCAAATCTCCACCAGGCACATGTGGACACAACTTAAAGTAGATAGTTGTTGCTTTGTGCCACAACTCATTGTAGAGAGGGTGAGAGGGGTTTTCCATGATGGCTTTGATCTTGTCCCTCGTCTAAAGACCCGAGAAGATTAGGCAAATTAGTCCGCTGGCGTATGAAACAGTGGCGGCTGTTTTACACTTCATTTTTTATATTCGTGAAGCATCAGCCTATTTAATCTATTTTAAACCCCGCTTATTCCATCAGCCTCTGACACTTTTTACAGTGTTGTTCTCCCGTATCTCTGCTCTGTGTTCTGTTGACTTTCTTCGTCAGCAGTGTGTTTTATAAACTCACCCAGAAAATGCAGTGCACATCCTGGATTTTTTCACCCGCGATTGGAGCAAACAGCCACAATATGATAAAGGAAAAAAAACAACAACATCCTATTAGGCTGATAGGCCCAGTAATAAGCAAAGAGAGAGCAAATATTTTTCAAAGTTTTTGAATCAATGCAACCACAAGAGGTTCTTCCTCATACAGTCATAACTGCGCACAAGGTTGTAGGCTGATTGGCCCAGTAGTTTGCGAGATGAGCCGCAGATAGACACACAGACACACCCAACCAAATGCATGATCTCCTAGCAGAGATAACTATCATAATTTCAGTGTTTATACCTCTTCATCATTTAAGTCATAATTGTTGGAAAATAAAGTTTTTCTGACTGCTGAGGGTATAATGTATGCTACATCAATTAATGTCATAAGCACCATTAGCCCAATATGGTTAGAGGCACTAAAGAACATGCCAACATTGCAAGTCAGGGAAAATAAAAACAATCATAAATTTGAGAAAACAGCCTATGTTGCAAGGCCCTAATACAGGGCCTACATAGGTTATGGTTTTCCTTAGACAACAATACTTGCCAGTTTGTGATGATACATGTTTATCAGTAATTATTGATGCATTTTAATGGTATAACTAGTGTGTGATCAGTAAATTGACAGCATGAAATGGCTTAGGTGTTGAACTACCAATTAAATTTTTCCTTATGGGTACCAAAGCATCTGAGGCTGTCTAGGCTGTCCCACAGTAAACAACATATTTCCCCCTTCTTTTTCTTTGTCTTGTAGTGTATGTTGATGTCATTTTGCCACTAGAGAGGAGTACACTCATTGTAGCAAACGCTAATGATGTCAAACTAGGTGGCCGTCTTTGTTATGTATCCAGCCCATAATCTATTATTGGATTCATGACACAGTTTGAGCTATTGGGCTTTCTACGTTTCTGTTTATCTCCTTTCCCCAAGTGTTTCACAAGTTACAGTTTATGGGTATGGAAGTGACACATGCTGTAGCAATTAACCTTGAGACTTTGATAGATGACAACATAGGTCATATGGGCCCAGGCCTGTTATAGGTAGTGCATGGTGTGAGGCTGTTGTCCTGTGTTGTATGTCTGCATTTAAGTATATGTGCACTGTGAATGCATTCATATGGGTGTGTGCTTATATGCATATGTGATGTCAGAAGCTATAGGGAAATTAGGGAAATTAGAGAAACCATTTCAGTCTTTCACTAGAAGCTGTGCAAGATAATTAGGTTAAATTTAAAAAATCTATTTAAATTTAAGTTAGTATCAATTCAAGTGTTGAAATATCTCTAAATTGTTGCCCTGAATCAGGATGGATCAATTTTTTTCAGACACCTCTGTGAATCTGCTACCTTCATCGGAAATCACTTAACCTTGCAAAACACTTTAAAAATCTGGTGTGCTGGTGAGACACTAAAAATGCAGCCTGAGGCTCATGAGTTGTGCAATGCCGTGCCATGGTATATTACGGGTCTCGGTCCAATATTCTTATGGAATCACATGAGATATTGCCAACTAACCTTGGATCGAGAAAGGGTTGTGGAGGGAGTAGCAATGGCAAATAGGAGTATTAATCACAAGACAACCCCACCACCACTCCCCAGTGCCATCACGACACACACACACACACAACAGACATCATCTAACAGAGTCTTCAGCCACATACATAACCATGGAACTCCTGCCAGACACAACTAATCATTCTCGGTGAAGCAATGAGATCCCTGATGAGCAGCATCAATAGTAATCATAGAATTTGCTGTGACGGTGATGGATTTATATGCCTTTTTGCCCTCATTACAGGACAGTCTGATAGCTTAGCTAAAGTCAGGCCAGGAAGGATGCTGTGGTCCCATGATACATTGTAGGGAAGATTACTCCAAATATATAATGTGCTGCTTACCTGCCTACATATAGAAATAATCACTGTCTAACTATTATATGAAATTCGAAAGCAATCTGTTACAGATCACTTCTTACATTTGCTTTCTTATTAAATCAGATTGTAATGTTACTTATCTATAGTAGTTATTTGAAACTTTTGTTTGTTTTTTCTTTAGTGTTTGTCCATTCAGCATAATGACATAAGTTGCATTTTTGCTGGAAGGCCTGGCAACTTGAGTGTCATTCACTGGCTTGCTGACTTTTTTTCAGAAATAAGATAGTTGTTGCCACTAGGAGCCTCCTAGTGGCAACAACTAAACTTTGCTAGGGATGGGGTCCGGCAACTGCGGGCCTGGCTTTTCATGTTCTGATACAATTGCTTAGACTTATACTGCTTTTGTTGTCATTTCTGAATATGCATGTGTCATACATACCAGAGAATAAAAGGTGTATACGTCTAATATCGGTACCCTTTTTTAAAGAAGCTGTTAACTTCCTACACACAGTGTTTCTCATGTATAATCTCTCTGAATCCACTGATCATATAAAGAAAACTTGTATTTGACAGACTTTATTGTTTAACTAATTGTTTTACTAAAGACGTGTTATCCGGCTTCCTCCCTGTGCTGTGAACCTTTTGTCAGTTTACGATTTTGGCAATTATCCTTTCATTCAGGGCATGAAATTAAGCTTGCCCGTTCACCTGAGGCCAGAAATGGGACACTGTCCCAGAGAGCGAGTGACATTGGGCAGCAGATTCTCAATCCCATGCATGAATCTACACCGACATTTAGTGAAGGTGGCATAGACATTTCAGGGATTCTCAGTCAGGTTGTTATATTATGCTTTTTCTGTTCTAATTTGAAATCCAAGGGCTTGTCACTACCTCAGCTAGGTGTGTCACAGGAGTGTGCAGCGTTTGGTTGTTTTTGTTTTTGTTTTTTTATTTACTCATGCACCGTTGTTCTACTATGGATCAACCCTGGTCTGTTCATTTGTCTGTCTATCCATCCATCCATTGATCCCTTCATCTGCATGCACAGTATTCTGATGCCTCTAACTGGATCTTGACAAAACATCTGGGGTGTCATTTTTCCATTCTAACCTGGGGGTGTGTAGTATCTCCACTGATTCAATTTTGACAAAACTTGGGGAAATCACATCTCACCACCACATTCCAGTGCTCAAAATCATCAGCTCAAAGAGCAGCTACAATTGCCGATCAATACAAGCTGACTTATTGATTGGCCCAGATGGAGACTTTACCATCCATGGAGAATGCCATGTTTACTGTTGCCTTGTTTTAATTGTACACACCTGGCAATGTGTTACTTGTCCGCTTGAAATAAGTGCAAATTCACTGTGTACAAAAGTTGGAAATCCCGACTAAAGCGCATCTGTGCCCAAAACTATCAAAACTTATGGCCTCAAGTCGCTGTGACTTCTTTGATTATAGAGGCATGGACAATAATAACAAACAATGTGGAGCTCAGTGCTGACACCTCTTGTGACTTGTGTGAAATTGAATAAAATTATCATGGGGTTGGTTTGATTGCGTACGTCTATGAGCAGAACAGGACTAACTGTACACAGATTCAGCATTTTGTGCACGCATTTTATAATGTTAGAGCATGCTCTGCCTCGTTAAACTTGAATGTTGCATGATCTATATAATGGGTTAGCAATATTCAGTCCAATCTAGTAGAAATTTCACTCTTTTAGTGCCCCAAATCCTGAAGTACCTCCTCTGCTTCCATTCCTCTTTTCTCATGACACCAATTTCATGCAAGAATTTTTCCTACCTCTCACATGTTGTTTTCTACTCTCATTAGACCCTTTCCTTACTTTAAACTTTGGCAAAATGCTTTCTAACTGGCAGAAAATATCACCTTTCAACAGTGCCCTACAGTGCTAATGTTAGGCTGAAATTGCAGTACATAAAATAGTTGTTTGTCTGAAGGCAGTAACATTTTACCATATTTTTTCAGGCAGTTTGATTTGTCATTTTTGTGTGGTCGTACACTTTTTTTTCTTTAAGCTGTTTGTCTTCCTCCAACACACTTCCTCCGACTGGACCAACACACCTCACACCTACCATTCACATCTTTACAAGCCAGTGCATTTAGTGATACTGGAGGAAAGGCCATTCTTTTCTTGAAGTGTGCCCATTTTTACTGTCATTTAGCAAATTTGTGAATGTTCAGTTCATATCTTGTTCACAGCCTTGTTTATAAACATAAAAACTATAAAATGAAATAAAAAAAAATGCACAGGGCATTTAAGAGAAATCATGAATTTTCATCATGACTGATAAAGCAGTGTCTCTTGTCATAGATTACATACATAGATTTACTCACCAAAATCATTTTTCAAACCATGTATAGCCATTCAAAGACAAATCTTTTACTTGTACTTCATCTACAGTCACTTAAAAATGTTATACACAACAAATTA
The DNA here is from genome assembly GCA_900302535.1 of Neoniphon sammara. Taxonomy (NCBI): domain Eukaryota; kingdom Metazoa; phylum Chordata; class Actinopteri; order Holocentriformes; family Holocentridae; genus Neoniphon; species Neoniphon sammara. The sequence goes on along the minus strand of OMKZ01051371.1, from coordinate 7,978 downwards.
CACAAATTCAAGATATACCAGATTACAAATTGCAATTCCAATTGTAATCCTGAAAGAGCGCAATAAATGTAAGTATATAGGGCTGATAGTAACTTTGCTTTTCTGTCTCTGCTTTCCTCTACATGACATTTACATAAACTGTCCACACTTTAGTAGCCATTGCAATTCTTTACCATGTCTTTTTCTTTCTTTTTTGAAATCTGTTTACTATAGAAATTAATCATAACATAACTGAACAATTCCCATCAGTGGATATTTAGGGATTTATGGGAGTTTTAAAGCATGTGAGGGAAAAGAGGGGGTGGAGAGCCTTTACTAGGTCGTGGTAAAATGGAGAGGGCATATGAAGGTTAGGCCAAGCTGTTGGGTAAACAAACACAACCCTGCAATGCGTAGCAGATCTGTATGTGTGTGTGTGTGTGTGTGCGTGTGTGTGTGTGTGTGTGTGTGGTGTCAAGGTCATCATAACCTTTGTTACTGCAACATACAATTAATTATGGTGTGAGCATTAGCCTAATTGGTCATTTTGCACTTTTTTCCCCCCAATTTATGTACATTGATTAAACCCACTGTGAAGCACAACACTGCCATGCATGGACCTTACACATACATTAAGACAAATTAGTTTCACATCTGTATGCATATAACCACACATGTGAGCCCATACATTTGTAAATACATACTGTAAGGCATGGTGCATCTCATATAGAAACCTATTGTTGAACATGAACCTTCTCCCAATTTGTCCATTCAGTCCTACTTGCATTCCTCTACTCACTGTGTACTTCACACTAGATTCTCTCACTCTTCATTCAGAAATTATGGGTGAGTATACCACCCTCTATTTATCCATGCATGCACACACACACACACACACACACAGAAGCTCACAGTTTGCCTCAGTGGAGACCGGAGGAGTCATTAGTGATAAACATGACCATCTAATCATTACTAGTGGACATATTTTTAGACTCTGATTAAATGCTGAGAGAGCGCAGCATGTCACACACACCACTCAATGACTACAAAAGTGACTCAAGTGCTCTGTAACTATTGTGCACCTTTGATCACCTGTGTTCACCTTTGAAAAAAGGTTGAAACACTTGAAAAAAAAGAATAGTGTGATAATAACTCATAAAACTCACATGTATTTATCACACCTGTGAGTGCTCATGTTCTTTTGCTGAGCAAATCTGAAGAAGCAACAGGCGAATGGTAAAGTTACAGTCCAGTCATTTCAGCGTGCGGTGGTTAATTTTGATCTTGCTCTATTACTTTCACATTTTTCCCCTCGCTCTCTCTTGTTCTGTTTAAAGGAAGCAGGTTGGAAAGAGTACTAGAAATTGCTGCTCAAGTAGAGGTATTGTTACTTCGTCCATATTTTGCTTAAGTAGAAGTACTACTGTAAAAATCTAATTACCATAGCCTCAGGGTGCGTAATTCCTCAAATAGTGGCCAGGGCCTTTATTTACTTCAGCAACAGAGGTTGCCTGGCCTTTATTGGAGGTAGGCTTTTATTTGATGCCTTTATTTCTAACTCCCTCTGTTTGATAAGTATATTTGTTCAGCTTTTGGTACAAAGCCTCCTTCTTTTATTATTATTTTTTTGTTTTTATGATTTTTTTCCCTCCATTTTGGCATTTCTGCTTTATTTGACATTGACAGCAGTGATATGTGGTACGCACTGTACACGGTGAGCTACCAGAGCGCCCCCAGCCTCCTTCTTTTCTGATTTGCTTACAAGATAAAGCTACTCAGCTGCAGAAATGTGAGTAAATGTAATTAGTTACTTCCACCTCTCAAAAGAAGCAATATAATTTGCTATTATTATATAATATTATAGACAAAATATGGTGGTGTTGCAGTGCATTGCATCCACACATGTATGTGTGTGTGGCTGTGTGTTTACTTGCTTTGAGGAGGGCTTATTTTCTCTACATAGTTTATGCTAAAGACGCAAAATTGCAGACTCATTGAGCTTTGTCAGCATAACACTTTCCAAAGTGTCTTACAGGAAATTCATGATTTCTGGGCGTTTCACGTTTGCACCCAGTGAGAATCAAACCTCAGCCCAAACAGTTTCAGTTCTGCATCCTCAGCTGTGGATCCTTTCATTGGAAGTTGTAGCTTTTTTTGATTGCGGCTTGTCAAGAAGCACAATATTGAGCCGGGAATTGCAGTTAATTTCTGAAGACGGCAAGACGAAGGAATGACAAGATGAAACACGGCTAAATAAAAAAAAAGACAAAGGAAATTGACAGATGAAAAAAAAAAGTTTGAGAAATAACTAAGGAAAAGAGCCAGAGAGTTTATTAGGGAAGTTGTTATAGACTGTCTTGCTGTTGTTTCCAAGGGAACGGCGAGGATGTGTGTGGAGGTTGCTGTAACCCCTGAATTCTCTGGCATTACGTTTGGCTATGGGCTGAAATTGGCTGGGATATAACAGGATAACATCTAATCTCTTCAATTAGATCCACCAGGGGGCTTCCCACTGTGTGTGTTTGTGTGTGTGAGTGTGTGTGTGTGTGTCTTTGTCTTTAGGTCTGTGTCCATGTGTGATTGTCCATCCTCATGCAGTAGACAGGCAGCAAGAACAATTTTATCTCAGGCATATGTTGTCTTTAATAGCGATATGCATCTTATGGTAATTGTAATTACATAGTACACCGCCAGCAAAGAGTCCATGTTATACTATGGTGGAGAATATGGCATTTAAATGTATGCTTCTCCCCTCCCCATCCTATATAAAAGCTTTTTAATGTTCTTTTCTTACACTTTTCAATAGCTATCTAAGTACATACTCTTTATACACTTTATATTGGCATACATTATGTATAATTATCTATGCTCAGCACTCTTCAAAGTGCTTTACTTCAACCGATTTTCAGTCTTCTCATTCTCCTCTATCCTCTCCAGTTCCCATCTTTCCTTAGGGCACAAAATGTGTTCCTCTCATCTCGTGTGAGACACAAAGCATGTGCTTTCTCTCTCTGTCTGTCTGTCTTGCCCCTCCACCCCACACACACACACACACACACACATACCTTTTCTTTGCACATTATGTGTTATGATTTGAAAGACGCCATAGCAGTTTAGCCACTGTATAGTCACTGTGTTAACAACAGAACAGCTCTCTAGCTTTTTTTCATTTCTTCCACATACATCATCCTGAATTTACAATGTGTGTAACTCAAAGAATCGACATAAAGCTAATACATATTTTGATATTTTTATACTGTAATATTGAACTGAAACATCAACATCACCACTGACAGTACCTGGTAAAAATTACACAGCAGATGTCCTACATTGCCCAGAAAATGGCCTAGAAAATGCTAATGAACAATTCTTGGAACTGTAATATTTCATGATGACCTGTCAAAGCTGCAGTTTGCAATTGAGATTGATTTGTTTTGGAATAACAGCCTGTGGTTTTGGCCTAATAACATTTTTGGTAGGTTAACCTCCCCCACCCCCCACCCCACGATGAAATCAGAGCATGAGGAACTATGGATCAGGTTGGTTGTATCTGTCCATCTGTCTGTCAAATGTGATACCTGATGAAACTTAAGGCGCTTGCACACTCGCTTTTTCAACCCGCGGCGACCCCGGGGTGAGCGCACAAGCAGTCTCACATTCATTCTCAGCCCCAGGTGGAAACTTTCACCCCGGGGCGAGTTCAACCCTAGTTGCAACCAAGGTTGAAATTTTTCACCCTGGCGAGAGGTGATTTCCCCGGGGCGAAAAATGTAGTGCGAAAACAACAGCTCACCTCATGTTGGCAGCATTCAGAGGAGCAGTTGAACAGCTGATGTTAATTTGACACCATATAAACTGTTAATATTCTCCTGGGTTAATGGTATTTGCTGGCTAAATAAAACAGCTAAAATATCAAGAGTGATTTGGTCTGATGGTGAAATTTGATAAACATCTGGGGAAGCGAAAATATTCAAGTACGGGCTTTTTTTACTGATATAGATATATAGATGACATAGATATGATAAGAAATCCTTAAAAATCTGTGTTTCTTCAACCCGGGTTTAAAATAATAAGTGTGAAAACACCTTCTCCGACCTCTGGGTGAGTGTAAACTCACAGGTGAGCGACTACAACAACTGTGAAAAGAAGGTTGAACTTGGGTGTGTGTCACGTTGGGGCATCTCATCATGGGGTGAGATGCCATCTGTGAAAGCCCCTTTACAGGGATGATGCATTTTGGCACTGTCTTCTGGAGCTTACAGTGATCGGCCTGATTGAAGCATCATGTTAAAGATTCACAGTTTCAAACCTTGAGAGGCCCAAACTTCTCCACCATGTCAAATCAGTTTAGAGGTGTTGTCAGACTGTGGTGGGTTTACAAGTCACAGTTAATTTTCACATAAATAAGGAAAACAGAGTAAGTCGAGAGAAGGTTCCTGGTGAAAAGACAGAGATGGGGAGATAGTGAAGGTTTGGAGGAAGAAGTTAGAACAGAGAAGGAAGGCAAAGAGGGAATATGTTCATTTTTACCAGGAGGAGTTTCTTATGACTGACAGGAGAGGCACGGCGTAATGAAGAAGTGATGGTGCTGACAATGATGATTGAAGTGATGGTGATTGAATTCTTACCCAGCACTGCTCTCACTGACAGCTGACATAATGGCAAGCATGCACAGTGGCTCTGAGGGGCGCACGCACACACACACACACACACACACACAGAAACAAATGCACACAGAAACAAATGCACACATGTACACACACACACACAGTGCAAAGACATAGTGTAATGCCCTTAGGTCATTTTCTGATATGCTAACATTGTTTTACAAAAATAATTATTAATATTTCCTTCACTGCTTTATCGTTTTCTGCAAAAGTCAAATGTACAGTGTCACTTGTGATATAATCTCCATGTCGGTCCTCAAAGTGTCTGAAAAGAGATAGATGCAAGAAAAGCATCCACGTACTGTACATACATACACCCATGCATGCACGTACACACACACACACTGCTGAAAGCAATCACCTCAAAAATGAGGTAATCAATCATTAGGTATAATCTGATGGTTTTCCCCCACACAGCTCATGTAGCTGTCTGGGGCCTCTGATTGCGATACATCCCGACAGCGCAATTTTCAGAGTGCAGATAACACACACACACACACACACAAACACACACACACAAACATGGACACACAAGTAGTAGTCAGCACACATGGCATTAGCAGTCACGGACAGGTCTCTCAGTGAGGGGCACTGTCCTACACAGAGGACAAAAGCATTTGTTTACTGATATGTGGGCACCAGCTCTCTCACTGTTCTTTTGAACCACAGTGTTTCAAGGAGATCCCTCTTATGTATGTATTATCCCTTATTTAGTGTCAGTCAGTCAGTGAAACCCCTGTCTGAAGTACATTAATAACATTACATCACACGTATGTTATACAAGTGAAACACCTGTATAACATCTATACCCATGCCCAGTACTCTAAGCTTATTAGATGCTGTTCTCTTTGTCTTTGATATGACTGTGTAGCTATTTTTCCCCTAAGTCCATTCGAAGCACTGCACTATAAAAACAAACAAGCAAACAACCAAATTAAATTGATTAATTTGACAAGTCATTTAGCCTCACAGTCAGTGTTAAAATCTTGCTTTTCTTAAAATAAGTACAAAAATATGCCAGTGGAATGAGATGCTCACATGTATTTCCAATGCCTTGTTTTAACATATGTATGATGTACGTATCTCTTTATTTTTTTCCTAGTGTGCCAATCACATGTATTTAAAAGCTCCTGCAGTAATAAATAAATAAATACATAAAAAACAACAACAACAACAACAAAAAAAACAATACAATTTCAATCTTAAAGCAGCAAAAGTTTTCAAGCAGTCCATGATCTCATGCATTGCAGTCTCTCCTTGCAAAGCATTGCTCTCGGGCCCCAGAGTGAAAATTTAAGTGGCTACGCAGCATGTTTCCTGAGAAATACCAGAATATTTTTTCATCACTTCACATGTATGTTATTAAAAAGGAAAAAAAAACCTCTATCAGGGATTCTGGTTCTGCAGAAATGTCTGAGGCAATCAGTGACGAATCACTGTGCTGAACTAAACTTTTTCACTATGCAAAATTGCTGGGGGTCAACTGATGTAACAACCATTAAGACTGACAAAAGCGTGGAATAAGTACATAACCAGTGAGATGGTCTGACGATGAGAACCATTTACACTCAATAATAAAAATTTACGTGGTTTATTCCATGTTTCTGTCACTCTAAGTGGTTGTTACGTCAGTGAACCCCAAGTGATCCATTATTGATTGCACACTGAGTCTAAAGCGTCCTTTAATTTGTTGGGAGATTCAAGTATAATTTCACATATCAGAGAAGGTTACAACACATCCGTTCCTTCATTCAAACCCTCCCTCAGTTCTGTTTGTATGTCTGTAACACCTCTAACACAACACTACCAGACTTATGACGTAGTTATCACAAGGAGAAGATATAAAAAGATCCATTTATTGTAAAATGAGCTTTGCAACCTCTGTCACATTAATCAAGATTTCACAGTTATATACATCTTTCTGTCTCAGTGGCAGAAGACTTTTTATAACATTCAGTGACAACATGTTAAATCAAATCAATAATTAATTAATTTGAATTAAATTAAAGTGCGAGGGAGTCATTTTCAGTTTTATACACTTTGTGTGTTAATATTAACAATCGTCTGGCTTTTGCTAAAAAGAACAGGAATGCTGATACATATTGATACAATGATCATGAGTGCACGGTAACATTAGGTCATAATTTAGTATTAACAGCGCAAGCAAATGACAAATTAAGTTTCCAGGAGAAACTTAATTCATTGTGGAGAAGTCTCGGATGAGATGGATCAGTTAAAACTCTGCACTGACAGTAGTGACTTGAGCAGCGTTTTCATGACGTTGTGCATTTCCCAGGTAACAAACCACACTTTGGAACAGCACTGCAGCGCTGCCCAGGCTCCCAAGCGGAAATTCTTTTTTTTTATTTCAGAATACGTGCACATTTTACCATATTTTTGTCATTAAAAAGGATTTTGCTGGCCTTGCGGGGGCTCTTGATGGCCTGGCGGGCCGCCAGGCAAGTACAATTGTAGGGGAAACACTGAGCTTCCTAACATTTTTCATGCAGGCATCAATGAGGGAATCCGTGCCAATGTCAAAAGTCTGGAAAATCAGCTTTGGCAATTTGCCACATTGACACTATGAAAAAGGTGTGAAAGTCTCACATTGAGATATTTGAGAACAAAACCCTTATATTAGCAGATCGAGCAGGCATGACTTAAGCATGTAAAGTGCTGTGTTGGTTCGCAAAAATAAAGAAAGAAAAGTCTCCAAATTGGTTCGATGTCGAATCAACAGAGAACTCCTGAGCATTCAGGCATGAGAAGAAATTTGTCGGCAGCTGTCAGGGACGGTTAAAGATGCAGTTATTACAAAAAAACAGCCTCCTAAGCACATGGAGGAAAATCCCAGATAATTAGCAAACTGAAATCCCTTGCCTTAGAGAAAATTTAAAAATGCCCACCACCACAAAATGACAGAATAAGCTGTCCCTGTATTTCCAACTCCGCCAGTCTGTCTGGGGGAGCAGTCATTAGTTGTTTGAACAAGCAGATCTTGTACCTTTGCTGGGAAAAAAGTTAACTTGGAAATGTTGTGTATTCCTTGTGTGAAAAGCACTTGTGTATGTGTGTGTGGGGCGTGTGTGAGTGTGTGTGTGTGTGTGTGTGTATGCGCTTCCCTGCAAGCATACAATTGTCTAATCTCTCCAAAGATAGCCAGCGCCTGGGCGAGAGACATTACTGCACTATTGTCTAATTGGAGAACTTGGTTATAGCGACAGGAGAAGGGAAAAAAAAAGAGAGAGGGAGAGAAAGAGCGAGGGAGAGAAAGAGAGCTGTCACTCACCTCTATCTCACTCTTGCTCTCACTATGCTTACTAGAAGATTAG